>MU225437.1:1427418-1475494 GCA_018584345.1 Thuja plicata
TCACACCCCTGTATCAAATCCCTGCATAAACCCTAATCCTCTGCAATCATCTATAAGATTTAAAACTTTCCTTGAAAGCAACTCATAGACAAAAACATGACTACCTTATAACCAGTATATTCAGAGTTCCTTGCAAATTGGACACACAAGAATTAAAAGTAAATGCAAGAAGACATCATAGATATCAAAATGGAGATTCCATTGTATTTTATTAACATCGATTTGAATACCAGTACATTCATAAAGACTCAAAACCAATAGTCAGACACAACTTAGTAATCTACCTTGTAGTCTTATTTTTACCATCCTTGTTACAATATTACAACTTGACACTTATAGGTAGCCACAGTCATCTTGGAATCCTTTTGGAAAATAAGGATGCAACAAGCTACGGATGACTGGGCTAAAGGACAAAATACAGTTTCAGAAAGAGACAAAACTTATGGCGGATGAGATAACAATATTTTCTATAAGCCATGTAATCATTTGTCTTGTGACCACCTGAATGCTTGAAGTTGCTCCGAGGTAGTTGGGTCTTTGTCACCTAGATTTTGTTTTCTTTTTGGTGTAGAGGTTTTAATATTTTATCTGCTCCATTATCTTAACCTCCTTGATGCTAGTTGTCCCCTTCGTATTTTCCATTTCATGCTATGGGGGTAACTATACCATATTTGCTGACCCAAGCAGTGTACACCTCATCACTTGGCCACTCGAGGTTGAGAAATTCATCTTTGCGGTTGTTGAACTCCTCCCAGTCACTGTTAGCCTTCTCTACTACTACTTCCCAAGATTCAAAAAATGCCTTGGCTTTGCTCAAAATAACAATGGTTAATACAAACCAGCCAGTGTTTGCCTGTGTAACAATACTTTTTGTCCTGCTAGTCAGTGCCTCGTTTAATTGCCTCAGCCATAGGGCTTCATTCTTTATGCTCCCATCCTTTTTGAACATGGTAGGATACATATCATACGTATCCTTGGAGAACTCTCCTCTTAGGGTTATGATTTTCTTCATGACCATGTTCCTTTTGGTGTCTAAATTGATCATCAATTTGAGACACTTGTGAGTGCTTGTTAGGATAAAATCAATATTATTTTGTTCTTTTGAAAGGGAATAGAAATATTTGACATGGGATGCCTTCCCTTTCCACTTATTTATTATCATCTCCCATTGCTTCTTTTCATCCTCATGCCAGCTGGTGATGCTTGTGATCTTTTTTCCCAGTGAGTAGAGGTTAGCAAGGTTAATTTCACTAGCACAACTTTTGAGATTTGAAAATATCTGATCTGTGTGCTTTTTCTTAACCAATTATTTAGCTTCTTTGTAGGCCTAGGAATATTCTAAGTCCCTCTTACCCTCTTCTTCTAATCTTGTCCTTTCGTTGATTAGCCTGTTCTTCTTAGCTTCTAATTCTGCTCTCTTGGCATCAATAGCTTCTTAAGTAGTAGGACTTAGAGGTGCAGGGGATGGGGGATATGTTATAAATGGACTTGAGGAGGAAGGTTTATATGGGTCCTGAGAAATTAGCCTTTGGGGCACCAGTTGAATCTTCAACTTACCTTCCAACTCTGCTATTTTTTTATCCTTAATCAAAGATTTCACCTTCTCTTCATTGTAAGCTTTGAGCACAACCTCATACTTTTCATTCAAACTAGCATATGCGTCTTTCTCTTTCTTTGACACTTTCATGCTCAAATTGGAAACCTGTACAATAAGGTTAGCCACTTCAGTTGCTGAGCTATCTGCAACCCTTTTCACAATTAGGCTGCCTATGTCTTCAGTCTCATCATCTTCTTTAGTTCTTCTCTTGTCCTTTTTATTTAGTGACCACATTTCCAATGTTGCATGATCCTCACTAAAATGGGCACCAATTGATGTCCCAGCAGAGCTTATGGGTTTATCTTGTTTCCTTTTAGCATCAAAAACCACTACATAAGCTAAATCCCATTGTGGCAATATGACAACTCCTTGCCTTTTGATCATTTGTCTACCCTCCTCAAGACTAATCTTATTAAATTTTGATATCAATTCTTGCTTGACTGCTTCTTCTATGTCCTCCTTGGCAGCATTGGGTTGAAATTCTATCATTTTCTGGCACTTATCATTGTATTCACCAATATGGCATTTCCATAGGAACTGAATAAAAGCCCTAGTTTTGATGAAATTGTCATCAGACAAGAATTCATCACTAGCTTGTTTGGTCCCAGGATCTAATTCTTTGCCAGAAAATTCTACCACCGTGAGATGAGATGATCTATGTTTAGGCTCTTTTGGCATCCCTTCTTGTAGTTCTTGAGTGGTAACAACTACTTCACCAACATTTCTCATCTTGAGCAATTGCTCAGCAATGGTCTGGTCGTCATATTGCATAGGGGATTTGGAAGGAGAATACAATTCACCTCCTTGTTCTTTTGTCTCCACCCTTTGCCTCTTCAGAGAGGGTACTTCTTGAAAATTAGTTTCCATTGGCCTCTTTCCCTTATGCTGAATGGGCTTATCAACTCTGGGAGCAACAATGGTATATCCTCTTCTTCTGTATACTACATAGTTCCTAGGTGGAACTATTCTGCTTTGTGGGAATCTATTCAAAATAGAAAGAGCCTTTTCTAGATCGCTGTCAACTGCTTTCTACCTCTTCTCACTTAGGGTTTGCATTAGTCCCTCAAAAAGATTCATTAGTGAATCTATTTTATAAGACCATGGGAAAAAATCCTTTAGAGGATCATAGGTCTTGTCAAAATTCTGGACAAAGTCCAAGGATTTCTTATATGCCATCCACTTTTCCTTTCTAACTTCTTGAACCTCTAAGTCAGAAATGTTCCTGATAATATCCTCTGGATAGTAGAATTGATGCTTTAGCATTATACAATTGGTCCTCTTCCTGAACATGCCCATGATAAAATCTTCATTATCTGCACACCTGGATATGGAAGTGGATAAATGATAGGGCTCAAAGTATTTTCCAAATTGTGTCCATCCCCCTTTTCTTATGATAAAATGATGGGCTCTAGTGAGGGTAGGAAAGATATTTCCCTTCATCTTTTCGGTCAAGGCTTCCTCCTGCAACCCACCTAATTGTCTTATAATTTCTTTCATCCCAATCTTGAGTGGGACTCTTTAGGGTAACACATAAGGGGTACCTCTGAAACCATAAACCCTGATCACTGTGGAAAAAGGGTACAATATCAAATCTCCCCAATTGTGAGCAAATTTCAACTCTGGGGCATACTCCATAGGCCTCAAAAGCCTCATCATGTCATTATGAACCTTAGCATTCTGGTTATCTAGCAGTGACTTAAGTCTAGTTGCAAAGACTTTGTCAAAATATACATAACTTGCATTCTTTCTATCCCAGGACAAGTCTGCACTCCACATTTGAACAGGAAATTCTTTACCATCTTGGAATTTCTCCAATTCCATTTCTTCTTCAAAGAAGTCTACATTGTTAAATAAGAACCTATGCATCATGAGGGAATACCAACCCATTGGTTTCTGTATGTTGCCATCTTTGATCCCTGACAAACCATCATGCATCTCCTGGGCAATATAGGATGCATAATTGAACACTACTAACAAGTAAGGATGCAGAATCTGAACAACCATTAACATTATGTGGGCAGGCATTGCCCCTTCTTCATCTATTACCAAAACATTGCACAGAGCACTGTACATTTCTCTAGCCTGGCCGATGAAAAGATCCACTTTGAAGGGTTCCAGGGTTCCTGGTCCTATTACAACCAAATTTCCTATTTTTTAAGCATACCCCTTCACTACCTCACCCCTATAATAATCTCTTTGGTTATTGTATATTTCTTTGAAGTATATGAGGTCAATATCATCCATACTCTGAGAGGGGTCAGTCAGCTTGAAAATCCTTCTGATTTCATCAGCTGATACAGTCAATATTATATTTCCCCAGGTGTCTCTAACAACCCTAGCCACCTTATCATAAGTGTTTTTTATCAAGGTAAACAAATCAGTGACCATGAATACACTAGGTGCTATTAGCTTTCCACCGTCTAGTTCCCAAATATTAAAGTCTGTGGTGAGGGCATTCCTCTGACTATAAGCTGCTCTAAACAGAGTAAGGGCATCAAAACTAGCAATAGCATCTTTTGCCCACCTACCTGAATCATATAACCCATCCCCAATTTTGAAGCGGGGATGTTGTGGCACTGCCTTCTTAGCTTGTGTGGCATCCCCTAAAGACAATGGTAACTACTGCAACAAATCTTCCCTAACGTTCTATTTTTGGTAATCAACCTGTCCGGAAATTTCAACTCTAGGGGCCATTCTAAGGGTTTTCTATCAATAATAGAACCAGATTGTGAAACAAGAGCTCTAAAACCTTCTCTGAACTGCAAATTCTGGCCCAATTTTGAATGCAAGTGAACAATAAGCTTACCCATTCTGCACAGAAGTCACGTAAAGCTGTTTTTCTCTGCAATTCCATCTTTGCTCAAATAAATTTGGTGAATTATTGAGGCTGCAGTTGGCTTAATCAATTTCATGGCCTCAATCAAATTAGTCTCTCAAATTGAATTTGACTAGAGGTGTCACATGTTCTGCAATTAATCCACAGCTTCAATTTCGCGGCTTAACGGCTCTCTGCAGCTTGTTCTGTCAATTTTGAATTTGAGGCATCAATTTTGGACATCACTCTTTGCATCTGACGGCTATCTTATTTTCTCAGAAATCACTGTCGACTGAGGACACATGTCGCTTCCACTTGTTTGCTTATACGTTAGATTTCGAGCATCTTGGATATAAGTGATCAAGCGAGCCGTTAGATATGAAACAACTTAACTGAACTTTAAACCTTCGCCAGCTTTGAGTGCCTGGGCCCACCAACTGCCAGATGTCATCACCGCTTATTCATGTATATGTTAGATGTTGAGCATCTTGGAGATAAGTGAATAATCGAGTCGTCAAATCTTTCCAAACTTGTGTACTATTTAATAGAACACCTTTACAATACTCTCAGCCCCACCAAGGACACGCGTCACCTCCGCTTATTCGCTTATACTTTAGATGTCGAGCATCTTGGAGATAAGCGAATAAGCGCACCATCTGATCCTTTGTGAGTTGCTCGCCTTTTAACCAAGGACTTTCTTAGCAGGCTCAGCCCCACCAAGGACACGCGTCACCTCCGCTTATTTTCTTATACGTTAGATGTCGAGCATCTTGGAGATAAGCGAATAAGCGCGCCTTTCGATCTTTTCTGAGTTGCTCGATATATAAGGGGATGACATAAAAGGGACTTTTCACAGTGAGACTTAGGAAATATTAAAATGGTTAGGAATCACAGACTTTTGTAAAAAGCAACCCATTTAACATGGACACATGACTTAAGGTAACTTAAGTGGCCGAAAAAGTAACACGAAAATAGAACCAACTAAGGCACTTAGGGTTTTTTGGTCATTTTCCACAAAATTTCAACTAGGTTAAGGTTTTGAGCATACTATGCAGAGGCATAAAAACAATTTGAATCTCAATTTCAAAGCCCTTGACACTATTTTCATAGGAGACCTTATGAAAATTACAAGGCACATTTTGGACAAGAAAAATCATCAACACATGGCATAGGGGGATATCAATTTTCTCAGTATTAAAAATCAAAATCAAAAAGGTTCTCGTGGTGAAAACCACATTGTGGTAGTGTTAGAACCCAAAATAGTAAAAACAAAAGACATATCCAATGGTGAAAACCTCTCAGAGGCATCGAAGGATAGGAATCTTGATATCCTACCTGATCACTTCAAGGAGCGGTCCTCAATACTCATAGAACCTACATAGCCAGTCAACTTGGGAACAACATAATCACCTCATTTGATATACCTAGCACAGTCCTTGTCTAAAGAAGAGAATAAAAAATTCACTCATCTTTTCATGAACAAAAAGACCAATTTTGCTTAGTCCTACTCAGATATGCCAGGGTTTGACACATATTTGATAATGCATCACTTATCCATTTCTCTTGGGGTAAAACCAGTCAAATAAAAGCTGAAAAAAATGCATCCTCATGTCGAATTATTGGTTAAAGTTGAATTAGAGAAGTTTTTAAAATCAGAATTCATAAGAGCTATCGCTTATGCCAACTGGATCTCAAATATCAAGTACTTGTCTCTAAAACCAACAAATCAATAAAAGTATCCAACGAACTTCTGAGACCTAAACAAATCTTGTCCAAAATATGACTTTCTACTTCCCAATATCAACATGATTATGGATCTCATAGTAGGATATGAGATGTATTCCCCAATGGATATCTTCTCGAGGTATAAGCAGATAAAGATAGTGCCTAGGGATCAGGAAAAGACATATTTTACTTGTGCTTGGGGCACGTTATGTTGGAACTCCATGCCTTTTGATATTAATAATGTAGGGGAAGCATATCAAAGAGCTATGACAACTATATTCTAATGACATGTAACCGATTAAATGTTTGACAATGTTAAGTTGAAGATAATGCAAGACATTAAATCAGTTAATGGTTTGTATTGTAACTAATTTCAACTTGATATCATATGTACGGTCATGTACATAATGCCAAAAGACTTCAGAGAAGAAATGGAACAAAGGTTATGCTTTCATCAATGCATAAAAGTCAAGTATTCACTAAGTGACAGATAACACCGACGGAGTGCACACCATCGATAAAGGCAAAGAAGAAAAGTCATAGTGATACCCGATGAGAAAAAGACAGTGTTGCTTGACAAAGAAAACCACAGTATGCCCAACGAGCTAGAAATAGATTTTCCCAACGAACGGAGATCCCAAAGCTAACTAGAAGTCACACTGACGAAACTGGCAGTTGTACCCAATGACTAGCTGTAGAGTTAACCGACAGAACAGAGAGTTCAAAAAATGACAAAATATCTAGCTGGAAAGAGCTAAAGATAGACTTAACTGGTTGTTTTCTTTGTTTTATTTGACCAGATTTAAGTGATTGATTTAAAGAAGATTTGTATAGTTGGCATAAAGATAACTACGAGATAAATCAGGAGTTATTCTTTAAATTAGATTGGCAGGATTGTTTTTCACGCCAAGAATCAAGAATCAAGAATCAATGAATATTATGTCTATATAAGAGACAAGCTTTATTCATTTATGTATCACATGAAAAGGGATTAACGGGAGTGAATAGAAAGAGGATGCTAAGAAGAAACTAATGAAGAACAACTTCATGTAGTACTGATCAATCAAGCTAAAGGAGAGCTAAGGAATTCTGTAGACACCAACAAATAGTGAACACAGCATCAAAGAGAAGAAAGTATGCAGCACAAAAGAATTAAATTGATACATTGATCAGAGAGGTAATGTACTTAAATAGATCTAAAAATCTACAATTCAAGTTGCATTAGAAACAGGTCAGTTTGCTTCAGTTTAACCATTGAAGCATCAAGACTCTTAATAGAGCAGGACTTAACAGTCTTCTATATATTTAGGTACATCCCAAGGAGTGCCAAAAAGGTTGATTCATGAAAGTAACATTGGATATGCCCGGTGCCTATTGACGGTCTAAGAAAGAGGTTGATTCAAGGATGGCAGCATTAGATGCCCAATACTAAGTGACAACCTTGTGTAAAATCCTCTAACAAGGTCACACCTAACATTGTGTTTGTAACCTTTAACAGGGTTGGCTCTTAACAGGGCTCACTTCATAAGAGTGAAAATTTGGGGTACCAGTCCCAGTGGTTTTTTCCCTTAACAGGGTTTCCACATTAAAATCCATGTGTTATGTGTGTATGGTTTATTACTTTACTATTTTTACATTTCACATATGCATTTCTGGATTTATCGGTATACTCTGCATATTTACTATATTTCGGTAAATAGTTATACTGCTTATTGGTAATCAAGGAGAATAAGGATAGACAAGGAAAACCAACAGACAGTTAATCATTATAAGTATTTCATGGCATGCATCTTGTAGGGAAAAAATAATCTGAGGTTTATTTTATTGGTGGTTAGATTAAGGATAAGTTTTTAAGGCCACTGATTCACCCCCCCCCCCCCTTCTTAGTTATTANCTGATTCCCCCCCCCCCCCCCTTCTTAGTTATTACTAATAATTGGTATCAAAGCTTGTCTGCTTAGAAAGAAGTTTTCAAGACCTAAGTCAAAGATCACAAGATGAACAGATGAGATGTGCCCAAGTTGAACAAAGATAATTTTTTTTCATGGCAAAGCAGGATAAGACTTCACTTATCAGGTATTGGTAATGATGTTACTCAATTCCTTGAAACTGAATATGTGTTGCCCACAAGAGCACCAGCAGTTGAATAGATGAGAGAGAAGCATGAAAATAATGGCATGATGATAGAGCTTGCTTCCTCACTCTCCGATGCTAAATTTGAAGATGTCAAAGAATGCAAAACTGCAAAGCAGATGTGGGACAAATTGAAGCTTGTACACGGTGGTGACAAAAATGTTTTGAGAGACAAGGCAGAAAGTCTTAGAGGAAAGTTTGATGATCTCAAAATGAAAGAAGGAGAAAACATCACTCTGTATAGCATGATAATTAAAGAGGTAGTCAATGCTATCCAAGCAGTTGGAGGTGTACTAGAAGAAGATACAGTGGTAAGTAAAATCTTAAGAACCTTACTGCCTACTTATGCTATTAGAGTATCTACCATTCAAGAAATGAGAGCAGTAGCAAATAGAAATGTTACTCTAGACAGTTTAATTGGAAGACTGATTTCATTTGAGATGAATAACTTTGATAATAGTGTCTTACCAAACATAGAGTCTGCATTCAAAACTTCTATGAGAATAAGTAAATCAAGTCACAAAAACAATATGAGAAAAGATAGTGATAGTGAAAGTGAAGAAGATGATCTTGATGAAATAGAAGCACTTATGGCTAGAAGAATGCAGATAGGCAAAGGTAAATTACCACTTGTTTTTTTTAATTGCAAAGAGATTGGACACTTCACTGCAAGATGTACTAATAGAAGAAAAGATGACAGAAGTAATGACAGATCTTTTGAGAAGAAGTCTGATAGAGGTGATTATAGAAGCTACCGACAATCAGAAAGAAGAGATACCCAAGACTATAAGGACAAAGGAAAGAAGGTCAGCTACCTAGCTAAATGCAAGGATGATGATACTGACACCGAATCTGATGAAGACATCGAGATGGTGTTTGTGGTTGTAAAGGATGATTCAGATGATGATGAAGAAAGGTATGTAGAAACAGCTCTCATATCTAAAATTAGCAAAAATGATGTTTGGATCATAGATAGTAGTTGCACTCATCATATGACCGGTGATAAGCAAAATTTTGAGACTTTTGAATACTACAAGGGTGGATCAGTAAGAATGGGAAATGACACACCTTGTCCTGTTGAAGGTAGAGGAGCAATAATGTTGAATAACCAGATAAAATGTGAAAATGCTTATTGGGTAAATGGATTGAATTATAATCTATTGAGTGTTTTTCAATTGAATAACTCAGGTCACAAAGTAGCATTTGAAAATAAGAAGGCAAAGATCTTCAACAAATCTAGAAATTTGATTGGTACTAGTGAGCATACAAAAGGTAACTTATTCTATCTGAATGATACCAACTCCACTTGTTTGATTGCTACAAATGAAGACATATGGTTATGGCACAAAAGATTGTGTCATGTGAACTTTGACAACATGATAAAAATCAGCAAAAAGATAAATGTCAGAGGCTTACCGACAATGACCAAGCCCGACAACATCATGTGTAAAAATTGTCAAAAAGGTAAAATGACAAAGTCTAGTTTCAAAAGAAAGACCCATACATCTAATGAAATTCTAGAATTAGTCCATACTGATTTATGTGGACCCATGAGGACAAAGAGTTATTATGGAGATAGATATTTTATTCTCTTTGTTGATGATTACTCTAGAATGATGACAGTTATGTTTCTAAAAGATAAATCAAAAGCATTTAAGATGTTTAAATGGTATAAGACTTTGATAGAGAAACAAAGTGGTAAGGATCTAAAATGTTTGAGATCAAATAGAGGAAGTGAGTTTATATCAGATGAAATCACTAACTTCTTTAATGATCATGGTATAAAAAGACAGGTTTCTACACCAAGAACGCCACAACAAAATGGGATTGTTGAGAGAAGGAACTGATCAATAGTTGATTGTGCAAGAACACTAATGATAGAGAAAGGAATCACCAAAATATTGTGGAGGGAATCTATCAATACTTCTATTTACACACTAAACATAGTACAACTGAAGAAAGACACCAAGAAGACACCTTATGAGCCATGGTATGGATACACACCCAATGTGAGTTATTTCAAAAAATTTGGAAGTCAATGTTAGATCTTAAAAGATGATAGAAATGGAAAACTTTACTCCAAGAGCGATGAAGGAATTTTTCTAGGGTATTCTACCAAAAGAAAGGCTTGCAAATGTCTAAACAAAGCCTCTAACAAAATTATTGAAAGTGCAAATGTAAAGATAGATAAATTTGCAGAGAAGAATGAACAAGAAATCACTAAAGAACCAGAGGAATACAATAAGTTCACTTACATCAAGGAACTTGAGACTCTACCCTACCAATAATGTAGAGCCCCTGAGCTACAAATCATTGCTCCTGAGCATCAAGCTGTAAATACCGACGGTCAGGATAATGATCAAGATAATGTGCAAGGTGATGAAGAACAAAATGAAGACCAAAATAATGATCAAGCTGATAGACAAAGAACTATACCTATACTTTCAAGATATGTAAGAAGGAACCATCCAGAGGTCCAGATCATAGGAGATAAGAAAGATGGTACAAGAACAAGAAGTAAGTCTTTAAACTCAAATTGTTTAATTTGTGAGTTTGAGCGAAAATTAGTCAATGTTGCACTAGATAATGAGGAATGGATAAGTGCTATGAATGATGAGATTGAGTAGATTGAGAAGAAAAAAACTTGGTCACTTGTGCCAAGACCAGATGACAAGAATGTCATTGGTAAAAAATGGATATTCAGGAATAAGTTGAATGAGAATGGAGAAATCACAAGGAACAAAGCAAGACTAGTATGCAAAGGGTATGCACAAGAGGAAGGTATAGACTATGGAGAAACCTTTGCACCTGTTTCTAGGCTAGAAGGAGCAAGGATATTACTTTCTTATGTTGCATTCAAAGGATTCAAGGTATACCAAATGGATGTCAAGTCAGCATTCCTAAATGGAATACTTGAAGAAGAGGTATACATTGAACAACCAGAAGGGTTTGTTGATCCAAACAAGAAGGACATGGTATGTAGACTTCACAAATCCCTGTATGGATTGAAACAAGCTCCAAGAGCCTGGTATGAATGACTTCATTCCTATCTATTAAGTATTGGATTTGTAAGGACTAGTGAAAATAGTAATCTTTATTTTAAAGAAGATATCGATGCAAACACCCTGATTGCTGAAATATTTGTTGATGACATCATATTTGGACACAATGATATGCTATGAAAATCATTTTCTAGTGAGATGGGCAAAGATTTTGAGATGTCTATGTTTGGAGAGATCAATTTCTTTCTTGGTCTCCAGATCATGCAACAAGGAGAAGGTATTTTCATTACACAGTCCATGTACATCAAAGAGGTCCTGAAAATATTCAAGATGGAAGAATCCAAACCAGTTGGAACACTGATGGCTACTGGATGTAACTTGACAAAGGAGGACAAGACAATAGAGGTAAATCAGACTTTGTACAGATCAATGATTGGAAAACTCATGTATGTTGTACACACTAGACCAGATATTGCACATGCAATGGGAATTGTTGCTAGATTTTTTGCTAACCCCATGGAATCACATATGACTATTGTAAAAAGAATTCTAAGATATCTGAAGAATACTGAGGAATTTGGCTTGTGTTATAGAAGAGAAGGCAAATTTGAACTAAAGGTGTTTACCGATGTTGATTGGGTTGGAAATCTTGATGACCAGAAGAGCACAACTAGAGGAGCATTCTTAATGGGTGACAGACTTGTCACATGGATTAGCAAGAATCAGGGATGCATCTCACAGTCTACTGCAGAAGTAGAATATGTTGTTGCTGCTGCAAATTGCTCAAATATTGCATGGATCAAACAGTTGTTGGAAGGTATGCATATGAATATCTTAGAACCAGTGACTATCTATTGTGATAACACCAGTGCAATAAACATTTCCAAGAATCCATTCATGCATGCAAAGACTAAACACATTGCCATAAAGTATCATTACTTGAGAGAACAAGTTCAAGAAAAAGAGGTGATACTTGAGTATGTGCAATCAAAAGAACAATTGGCCGATATCTTCACCAAGTCACTGCCCAAAGATACGTTTGAGTACTTGAGAAAGAGACTAGGGGTCAAACCCTTGTCTACCAGTCAGTAAAATGACAAAAGGCTACATTAGCCTACTTATTATCAGAATATCATTCATGTTGATGCAAGAAAAGAGAAGAACTTCAAAGCTACATCTATATACAGATAGGTCTATATCATAACCGAGTACTAGAACATATTGTTGTGTTGCTGATGGATAAGGGAAATTCAAGGAATATATTATGGATAAGAGAAAAATGATTGTTTGACATGAATGTCAGATATTTGTAACAATTGGTAACAATACTTGTTTGGCATTGTTGTCAAAGGGAGAGAAAGTATCCACATTATCACAATCTTCAGAAAAATAAGAGAGATTATCCATTATCAGATTACTCCAATAGGGAGATATTATATCCTAAGGGAGAACAAATTGTATGAAGAAGTTAATACAAAGGGAGAGTTGTTGAAAAGAAAAAAAGACATCACAAAAGAGAGAACAGTCAAACGAGAGAAATTGACACAAGAAGAAGATTCAACACTTCAGAGAAAGCTACAAGAATCAAAACTAAGCTAAAACAGAGCTTACCGAAGTTCATACATTTATAGGTTATCAAAGTGTTTGGTAGTTTGATGAATCTCAAATAAATTGTATTTCATATTATATTAGAAATAGTATAGTGTGATAATATAAGTTTGTTTCCATCAATGCCAAAGGGAGAGATTGATGACATGTAACCAATTAAATGTTTGACAATGTTAAATTGAAGATAATGTAAGACATTAAATCAGTTAATGGTTTGTATTGTCATTGATGTCAACTTGATATCATCTGTACGATCATGTACATAATGCCAAAAGACTTTAGAGAAGCAATGGAACAAAGGTTATTCTTTCCACAATGCATAAAATTCAAGTATTCACTATGTGACAGATAACACCGATGGAGTGCACACCATCGGTAAAGGCAAAGAAGAAAAGTCACAGTGATACCTGTCGAGCAGAAGATGGTGTTGCCAGATGAAGCAAAACCACAGGATGCTCGACGAGCTGAAAATAGAGTTTTCTGATGGACAGAGATCCTGAAGCTAACTGGAAGTCACACCGACAGAACTGGCATTTGTAACCAATGACTAACTCAAGAGTTAACCGACGGAATAGAGAGTTTAGAAAACAACAAAATATCTAGCTGGCAAGAGCTAAAGATAGACTTAACTGGTTATTTTCTTTATTTTATTCGACTAGAGTTAAGTGATTGATTTAAAGAAGATTTGTACAGTTGGCATAAAGATAACTACGAGATAAATCAGGAGTTATGCTTTAAATCAGATTGGATGGATTATTTTTCACGCAAAGAATCAAGAATCAATGAATATTATGTCTATATAAGAGACAAGATTTATTCATTTTTGTATCACATGAAAAGGGATTAAGGAGAGTGAATAGAAAGAGGATGCTAAGAAGAAACTGATGAAGAACAAATTCATGTAGCACTGATCAATCAAGCTGAAGGAGAGCTAAGGAATTTTGTAGACACCAACGAACAGTGAGCACAGCATCACAAAGTAGAAAGTATGGAGCACAAAAGAATTAAATTGATACATTGAACAGAGAGGTAATGTACTTAAATAGATCTAAAAATTTGCAATTCAAGTTGCATTAGAAATAGGTCATTTTGTTTCATTTTAACCATTGAAGCATCAAGACTCTTAACAGAGCAGGACTTAACAGTCTTCTATATATTGAGGTACATCCCAAGGAGTGCCAAAAAGGTTGATTCATGAAAGTAGCATTGGATATGCCTAATGCCTATTGACGGTCTAAGAGAGAGGTTGATTCAAGGATGGTAGTATTAAATGCCCGATACTAAGTGACAACCTATATGTGTAAAATCCTCTAACAAGGTCACACCTAACAGTGTGTTTGTAACATTTAACAGGGTTGGCTCTTAACAGGGCTCACTTCAAAAGAGTGAAAATTTGGGGTACCGGTGCCAGTGGTTTTTTCCCTTAACAGGGTTTCCACGTTAAAATCCATGTGTTATGTGTGTATGGTTTATTACTTTACTTTTTTTACATTTCACATATGCATTTCTAGATTTATCGGTATACTCTGCATATTTACTGTATTTCGGTAAATAGTTATACTGCTTATCGGTAATCAAGGAGAATAAGGACAAACAAGGAAATCTGACAGACAGTTAATCATTATAAGTATTTCATGGCATGCATCTTGTAGGGACATAATAATCTGAGGTTTATTTGATTGGTGGTTAGACTAAGGATATTTTTTTAAGGCCACTGATTCACCCCCCCCCCCCTCTCAGTTATTACTAACATATTCCACAACATAATGCACAAGAACATGGAAGATTATGTTGACGACACCTTGGCTAAATCGGCAAAAAGAACTATGCACCTGGCCGACTTGGAGAAAATCCTTGACGGGATGGAACATTTCAAGTTGAGATTGAACCCAAAGATGTGTGCCTTTGGTGTACCATCTAGAAAACTCATGTCATACCTTTCCAAGGAACCTGGAAGGATAAGACTAAGGTTTCTAAGTTTCAATTTTTTTTTTTAAAACACATAAGTTTGAGATTCATATTCAACTACTCATATTTGCTAACCCAATACCTTCCTAGGTTCCCTATGGAAAACTTCACCAACATAATCAAGTAGAGTAACCTGGAATTTATGCTAGGTTCAATTTAAAGCTTTAAAGAAGTGATTCACTTTTAAAGAAGTAAATTTCCTTTCCCATCATTCTAAAATAAATGATTGTAATAACTGAGGGGGGGGTGAATCAGTGGCCTCAAAAATTTATCCTTCAAACTTTAACCACTAATCAATAAACCTCAAATTATTATGTCCCTACAAGATGCATGCCATGAAATACTAATAATGGTTTAAATGTCTGTCAGTTTTCCTTGTCTATCCTTATTCTCCTTGATTATCGATAAGCAGTATAACTATTTACCGAAACTCAGTAAATATGCAGAGTATACCGATCAACCCAGTGTTAACTATGTCAGATACAAAACAATAAAGAAATCAATCATACACACATAAAACATGAATTTTTAACATGGAAACCCTGTTAAGGGAAAAAACACTGGCACGGGTACCCCAAATTTTCACTCTTTTGAAGTAAGCCCTGTTAGGAGCCAACCTTGTTAAAGGTTACAAACACACTATTAAGTGCAACCTTGTTAGAGGATTTTATACATAGAGGTTGTCACTTAGTATCGGGGATCTATTGCTACCATCCTTGAATTAGCCTCCCTCTTAGACCGTCAATAGGTATCGTGCAAGTCCAATGCTACTTTCATGAATCAACCTTTTTGGCACTCCTTGGGATGTACCTCAATATATAGAAGACTGTTAAGTCCTGCTCTATTAGGAGACTTGATGCTTCAATGGTTAAACTTAAACACTATGACCTGTTCATGATGCAACTTTGAATTGCAGATTTTCAGATCTATTTAAGTACATTACCTCTCTAATCAATGTATCAATTCAATTATTTGTGCTCCATACTTTCTGCTCTATGATGTTGTGCTTCACTGTTCGTCGGTGTCTACAGAATTCTTTAGCTCTCCTTCAGCTTGATTGATCAAGACTGTATGAAGATATTCTTCATCAGTTTCTCTTCAGCATCCTCTTTCTATTCACTCCCCTTAATCCCCTTTTCATGCATTACGAAAATGACTTAAGCTTGTCTCTTATATAGACATGATATTCATTGTTTCTTAATTCTTGATTCTTGGCGTGAAAAACAATCCAGCCAATTTGATTTAAAGAATGACTCCTGATTTATCTCCTAGTTATCTTCTTGCCAACTGTACAAATTTTCTTTAAATCAATCACTTAACTCTGGTCGAATAAAACAAAGAAAACAACTAGTTAAGTCTATCTTTAGCTCTTGCCAGCTAGATATTTTGTCATTTTATGAACTCTCTATTTCATCGGTCAACTCTATAGTTAGTCATTGGTGACAACTAACAGTTATGTCGGTGTGACTCCAGTTAGCTTCAGGATCTCCGTCTGTCAGGCATCATTGGATTTTTACTCGTCGGGCAACTCTGTTTTCAGCTCGTCGGGCATCCTGTAGTTTTTCTTCATCGGGAAATACTATCTTCTGCTCATTGGGTATCACTGTGACTTTTCTTCTTTGCCTTTACCAATGGTGTGCACTCCAGCGGTGTTGTCTATCACTTAGTGAATACTTGACTTTTATGCATTGTTGAAAGAATAACCTTTGTTCCATTGATTCTCTGAAGTCTTTGGCATTATGTACATGACCGTACAGATGATATCAAGTTGGCATCAATGACAATACAAACCATTAACTGATTTAATGCCTTGCATTATCTTCAACTTAACATTATCAAACATTCAATCAGTTACATGTCATCAATAAATGCAATGATTATATCTAATGTTCCCCCTTTAAACTATGCATGATTTTAGAAATCCTAACATCTAATTTTAAGAGATAGTGAAAGAAGCATTTATTTATCCTAGAACATGACCAATCCTTTTCTTTAAGTACTTTTAACCTTTGCTAACATATCATAATGAAACATTCACTTAGACAAGTCCTACATAATATTATGAAATAACATATTTCTTTTGAAACTTTAAACAATTAGATACAAATCAATTCTTACTTTTAATGGCTATATAACCCACATGTTTTTCCCCTTTTTCCTTTCCTAAGTCTACCCATCTCTATTACTTAATTTAAATTACAATACAGTACATTACATCCATCTTCATTTAGGAATATTAAAATACATTAACGACAAAGATTTACAACATCTAGAAAGTCTGCATCTGCATATCCAGAGACAACAAAGGAAAGGACCATCCAAAGCACCATGAACAACACCTCGATAAAGAAATATTTTCCACCCAACTATGTGGATTCAAAAATTTCCACTCCCTTGTACTAGGAGATAGGGACCAAGGTTCAGGCAAGTGGGTGCTAACAAAGAAGCTTCTAAGGTGGTTTAGGTTTTTTTCCCCAAGCAAGCATAAATAAAATCAAGCAAAGGATCCCAAGACTCTCAAAGGCATAAGTATTGGAAATGACTCTAAGCTACCTAATAGGTGAGTTTCATCGCACAGCCATCACCCCTTGGTTTTATCCTGGTACTATCCTTCCCAGCCCCCAACTAGGCACATGCGTAACCGAACACCTTTCTAGAAGACAAGGTTGTTTGATCATGTCATCTCTAAGGCACCTTCTCCCACTCCCATCCCTAGCCTTTTCTAGCACTAGTGGCATGGGCGAGGCATAAATTAAGTATTTATTAATGTGTAAACCCCCATTCCAAACAAGTTAATGAAATTTATCACTTCATTAAGATAACTCAGCAATGGGTTCCCCTAGTAGCCACTTATAATGGCCTCGACCCCACACAATGAGCCACTCACCTAGGGTTATTAGGTTCCTAAACCCCGAAAATGTCATAAAGAACATAGGACACCTATTACACAAATAAGGCATCCAAAAATTATGAGTAATCCAAGATCAACTATAAATAAATCAGTCTCTGGACCTAGTACTTAAATGAATTCTAAGGTTGACCTATAAGACATAACTCAACACATCAATGTCTCACAATAAAATCTTTTGTCAATTAAACTTAAACTAAATCTCAATTAAAGAAGTCAAAACCAAACCCAAAATCTTGTTTTTAATTAATCAAGATTATTAATTAAAATTGAACAATTATAACTTATTTAAAATTAAACTTGATTTAATTAAAAATATAATTAATCTAAGTAATGATAAACTAAACTTACATTTAACAAATTTAGAAATTTTAATTTTATAAAAATTTATTCTATGTGTGTGTGCGCACACACACACACACACACACACACACACACACACACACACACACACACACACACATATATATATATATAATTTGTTATTTATTTTGATTTTTTTTATTAAAATAAAATCTTATTTTATACTTTATCATTTTATAAAGTATAGATATACTATAACAACTTATGTATTTGTTCTTTTTACTTATAAAAATAATTAATCTTATTAAAAATTTAATTCTAATAAAGAAATGACATTAATTCAAGATAGGTGCCATACAAACACAGATCAAAAATTTAAGATTTCTTTCAAAAAGAACCTACTTCCTTCCAAGACTCCATCAAGCTTTAGCCTCCAAGCTTTCAATTCCACCAGCCCCTTCAACAGCAAATCTACCAAACCAACTCTCCTCCTTATAGTAATAAATTATACACTCATAAAATAATATCATTCCTGAGACTGGTCTCTTCCTGTTAATAGTTCCTCTCCAAAATTATGGTTTTCTTCTTTCTATCCTCCAGCCAGCCATTCGCAAAAAAAATTCCTCTCAACTAATATAGAAAACTATAGTTAGTTTTCAATTAATTAAACTCCAACTTCCTGCTTCCCGTAAAACTCAAAATGATTAAAAGTTTTTTTAAAATTTTAAATTAAATAATCTTAATAAGTCCTTAAATATTATCATTAAAAATAGGATTACCAAGTAACTCCCTTAGCCCAATGGTAAACTAACTAGCCTAAATCCTAAGAGGTCGTAGGTTCCAATTTCCTAGGCAAGCTAGCTTTGTTACACGGCAATTTATTTTATCTCAAAATATAATACAAGCACACCATATATCATATTAATTTTATATATTCTTTATTAGTGAGAATTTAATCTTTATTTTTTAAAATACTTGCATACTTATACATACGTATATACATACATATATAGCTATACATATATGTGTGCACCCATATGCTTATGTCTATATATACATTATATTATAGTACTATTAATGATAGAACATTAAAATAGCTTTCATAGGTTTGTATTTTCTAAAGTATTGCAATTATTTATTCCTTCTATAGAACACAAAAAATTTTGACATAATTAAACTACATAATGCATCTGAGTCTCTCCTAGACACAAGTACGACAAAATATGCTCTATGAAGATAAAGGAAAATAACCAAAACATTAAGGATAGCAAAACATGAAAATCATAATACTATCAACCATAAGAAAATCAGTAAAGAACTCATGTAACACCCCGCGAGGGAACCCAAGAGAAGTTAACCTTAAACATGTTACTAAGTTTACATTATTTTTTTTTAAAGAATTTACAATTGATAATGAGTAACAATGCGGAAGAAATATAACATAAGATAATACATACTCATAAATGTAACTAATTTATAGATTACAAATCCTGAGGGTTCCATGATGTACAATTACCTAAGTTAACTAATCTGCTAAAAGCGATTAAACAATATAACATCTTCATATAATGCAAATGAATAACAATAACATCTCATAAATGAAACCTAAATACAACTGATATCATAATGAACCAACATCTACTGCACACGTCACAGGGTATGTGACAAAACTCAATATAGAGTACAATACAATATCTCAGAATATCACAACTAATACAATGATACAAGAATGCATGATAAGAAATATAAGAGAAAGATTCCAACAATTAAGAACAAGAAGGTACAACTCCAACAAGGATCATCCAAGCAAAAGTTATGAACGTCAGATCTCAATGGTAATAAGAATCACTACCACCTGACCTCGTGGAACCAAAGGTCCACTCCCACCATGCTGAGGAGGTAATATCAGGTCCACACACATGGGAAACAACCAAAAAGAAAGACTAATGCAAAGGTACACTAGATAAAAAGGTAACAAGAATATTTCAAGGTTAAAAGTATAAAAGATCAAGAGACAAAGCAAGTGTACCAAATACTCACATAGGAACCTAGAACACATATAGGAAAGTGTCATCACATAAGTCCACTCTTGAGTTACCCTGGTAGCTCAATTGGCCCTGGCCCCCAAGTGACTCTATGTGGCTCAGTAATCCTTTCGTATAGATAAAGATTCTAATTATGAAGACCTCAAACAAGCATCCTCTCTCACACTCCCATCCTAGCCTGTACTAGCACTCAAGGCATGGGTGAGATCACAAAATTATCTTATTAATGTTTATCTCCTAATAGCTTTATTAAGTTGTCACTTTTTAGGTTACTTGCAATGAGTTACCCTAATAACCTCTTAGGGCCCTGGCTCCCAATGCAAGCCACTTCCCCTCTATGCTCCTAGATAACCTACCCTAATGTTCCCAGCCACAAGACCAAAAAGAAGACAAATCCAAATCCATAAAAGACTTCTCATAAAGCATTAAGTCATGAAAATCACTATGCAAATGTTGGAGCATAACAAGGAACGGTTACATCCTATACAAGGATCCAGACTATCCATCCCATACTGGACATCTCAATAACCAATACCAATACTCATAGTATCATCTTACAAGATAAAACTAATCCTCAAGGAACATAGTCATCAATGACATAATCTCCAAACATGGAGTAAACATAACCCAAAACCATTAATCAAATCCTAACGCAACCACAATAGAAGGAACAAGGTGTCTAAGTTAATAAAATTATCAACAACATAATGGTTGTCACCTCTTTAAGGTCAAATGGACTAATGATTGAGACTTAATAGAAACATAAAACCACATCACATATGTACACGATACAACACATGAACCAATCATGATATCAAAAATGGTTATGAACTTTCCACAACATGAAACCCAAAGAGCAAAAAGGCATAAAATCGTAAGATAGTACAAGTCTGAAGAAAAAATCCACCTAGGGTAACAGCCTACCCACACTAACACTTAACAAAACCATGATCACATGAAATAATGCATGTATGCATTTGACATATTATTTAACTTTATTTATATAACATCATTATATTTATTAAAATACTCTTAAGTCATAAATGACTTTGTTAATAACATAAAGTACACACATGGAACATATATGGTATTTTAGTGAATCTCTATTATGTTTAAAATTAAATAATAAATTGATTAGATCAGTCACATTAATTATTTAATAATTTTAAATTGATTAATTTTTAATTAATAAGCCTTATTAACAATTTTAACTTTATAATTGTCAGTTTTTGTGTATTTCCTCTATGCAGATCAGTCGGTAATTTCAATGGTATAATATCATATGAAATGATACCGATCTGAAACTTATATAGATGGAAAGATAATTTAATTTTACATATTTTTCATTCTTTCTAGTCCTAAAGATAAGGTCATTTAAATGGTGTAAAAAGTAAATCTCTATAACAGCCCTGTTCGGGAATGAAGGTTACTAGTTTGGTAAAAAGATCATAAATTTGTTTTGAACTATTGGATCGTCATAAAAATCAGTGAAAAATTAATACAATTATTAATTAAAGTCTCACCGAAGTGATTTTCATAATTATGTAATTAGAAAAACTTGTGGATGAATGTTCGTCAGTCTTCGATTGAAAAATCAAGCTCAAATAGGCCTAAATCTACTATAACAGTCAATACTTGACCATTTTCGTACAAAGGAACCTTATTTGATTTTGATATATATAAAACCCAAATGGGTATCTTAAAATGTCTTTATATTTTTAAGGTGACATCTAAAATAAAAATTATTCCCTACACTGACTCTTTACAACCCTAATCCAAAAATGTATGTTTTCAAACTCATATCCTTACATACAGGTATCTACCATACACATAGTTCATAATAAAGGATTTAGCCATATAGTTGAAACTTATGCAACTAAATTTGTACAATTTGGTAAAACCTTAATGGATATATAAAACACAAATGTATCATTTCTAAATCATTCTCTCCTAGGGTTTCCATACAAATTCTCACAAAATACTAGACATGTCATAAACATAACTCGCAAGAACACCCTAATCATGTGTATAAAAAAATTTAGAAATAAAAATAACCTTAACTCAAAATCAAATCACAATCAAGCAAGCACGAAGAAAATAATCTTTCCAACAGAAACTACAAAAAGACTCAGAAACTCATACCTTGAGAACGTCAGGTAGACTTGTTAAGAAGAAGAAGAAGAACCAAAAGCAAACTTCACTCCCAAGCTTTAAAAATATATTCTTTAACTTCAAAATCTTGATGCAAAACTTGTATCATGTGTCCTAAAACCTGTGTTCTAAAAAATCTACATCCTCTTCTTTCAAAATGGCCAAAAAACTCTAATAAAATAAAAACTATTCAACTAGGGTTTCTAGGACAACTTCATAAAAAACTTAACCTTGAAAAAAGATAAATAATTATTTTCTTTGTTCTAAATAAAATCAATTTACTTATTTATTTATTTTTAAAAGAAAGAAATACACAATTTCCTTTCTCTTTCTTCTTTTAATATTAAATAAATAAATATTATTTATTTATTTATTTTCTTTTCCTAAATTAAGTATTATTTCTATATATATATATATATATATATTAAATAAGTAAATATCCTTTCTTTATTTTTATTTTTTTCTTTCTTTCTTTTTTATTTTTGTTTTTGTTTTTTAAATAATTAATTCTCCACAAAACTCAATTTTTAATTAGAATTAAAACTCAATTTATTATTATTATTATTTAAATGCAATTATATTGCATATTGTTATTTTTAATTAGGAATAATATTTGTAGCATATTAATAATTTATTTCAATTAAAAGGCATAATGTCTTTTAATTTCTATTTAGACATAATATTTAATTAAATCTTCAAACTTTATCTTTAGACTTTTAAATAAATCTCTTTTAATAAACACAGGTATTTAATTAATCCCTATTAATTAAATATCTATATATTTAATATTTTATTATTCTTAGAAGGTTCAATTATTTAAACTTTATAATTAACCTTTAATTACTCTTTTACTTACATCACGACAAAAGCCACATTGACCTTCATGCATGCATACTGAAATCTAACCAAATCAAAATGCAAAAAAAAAGATGCAACAACATAAGCATGCTCAAACAATGGCTCATGAATTCACGTCACCTCGGCGAATTTGGAGAAGGTAGAAAATAAGATACTTGTCCACTGTTTCGGAACAATAATGGCTTAAGTTGAGATTCGGACATGTCTATTATCTCCCATCTCTTACGATTGAGATATTGCGATAGGGAACCCTCATCTTGACAATTCAGGGAAGTCGATGCCCGGTACCTGCAAACCTGCAACATAAAGTCGAGCATGTACATTATATATATATATATATATATATAAGGATCGGTTGAACGTGTGGATCTTGCAACGCAAGTAACTACGTCTTCGTCCTCTACCACATCAGACACATCATACAGAAATGTAAGATAAACACGCCACATAGTAATGTAAAAGATATATATCAACAATACATATGCAAGTATGGGGTGAGTAAAATCATCCTAACATATACATAATCACCATAAAAAATAACCAAAAGATTCTGGCATCAATATTAAAAAGTAAATTATGGGTGGGCACTACACTCAACCCAAGTGGTAATATCAGGAGGTGGAACAAGGTTAGGGTTTCTTGCAGGGACCTTGGTACTATCTCTGCAATAACAACAACTATCAAGGATTTGGAGGGCATGCTTAGACCTATGAAGCCAAGTGAGGTCGATGCCCGGTACCTACAATCCTGCATCACAGAACCAAGATACATACACATATACATATAAAGAAATCTATTGCAGATAGATGACTGAGATTGGTACCATCATGTGGACCTCACCTGAGTGGGTAACTACGACTCTGTCCCAAGTCATTATAAATACATCAGGCACACGTATATATAACATGCAAGAAAATAAAGTTTTGTAACATAATCCATGGGGTTAGTCTCAAATCCAAATCATATAACAAAAAGGTAATGAATTCATCTATTAGATAGAAATAATCATCAATCAATATATCAAGGCATCCAAAGCATAGAATCGTAAATGATTTTATAAACAACATCTCAGAGATATGATATCTAAAGTAAGTCTAGTCTAATCCATGAAACATATAACAAGCATGAAACAATCCATCAGTAATAGTATCAATATGTCCAATCCTGCAATAAAGTCATAGCCCACTGAGGGGTACTACACCTCAGATATATTGTATCGACAAAAGGCATTGAAGTTGATCCATAAAAATTGAAGGTCATGAAGGAATATCAGTCAAATCAAACATTGCAAGGGAAGTTGCAATCCATCAAAAGATTCATCTCACAATTAGTGGATAAGGCTCAACCCTTCATAAAGACATTACATAAAGGCGTAACATTCAAGTGGGATGAAGGATGTGAAAAGAACTTCCAACAAATTAAGGAATACATGGAAAATCCACCTATTCTAATGGCACCCATACCAGGAAAGTCTCTCCTACTATACATATCTGCTACGACGACATCACTTGGAGCCTTGTTGCCACAACATGATGAAACAGGAAAAGAAAGAGCAATCTACTACAACAGTAGAATAATGGTTTCCTATGAACTCAATTACACAATCATCGATAAGGCCTTCTTAGCGGTTGTGTTTTCTTCACAAAAGTTCTAACATTACATGTTGGTACATTTAGTCAAGTTAATTGAAAATATTGATCCTTTGAAGTATTTATTGAACAAAGAAACCTTGATTGGAAGACTAGCAAAATGGGTGATGATACTCAATGAGTTCGACATCAAACATGTGTACAGGAAGGCCATCAAAGGGAAATTCATTGTTGATCACCTGGCAGATGCCCCTCTTCAAGATAGTAAACCACTAACCATTGATTTCCCTAATGAAGCTATCCTACATTTGACAGAACACTTGTGGAAGATGTTCTTTGATGGATCGTTCACACAACAAGGGTCTGGAGCTAGTGTACTTTTCATAACTACACAAGGATATAATATTCCAAAAGATTAAAAGATGGTTTTTCCTTTCATAAATAATATTGTGGAGTACGAAGCCTTAGCGAATGGGTTAAAGTTATCTATTGATTGGAAAATCATGGAATTGCACATTTATGGAGACTCCCAGTTAGTAATCAACCAAGTCAATGATCAATAGTAGACTAAATATGAAAATATTACACCATAGAATAGAATGGTTGGTGACCTAAAGAAATATTTTTCTTTTATCACATTCCAAAAAATCTTGAGAGCAGAGAACAAAGCAGTCGACGCCATGGATACTTTAGCCTTGATGTTACAACTAGAAGAACATCAACTCTGCTATGATTTACCATTAGAAGAAATCCCCTTTCCAGCATATGATTCCTCAAAATCCCAAATTGTGTGTTTAATTGTGGGCATTGATTCCTCTAGATATAGCCAGATCTACTCATACCTACGAGACCAAATAATCCCTAACGATCTATCTAGAAATGAAAAGAGAAAACTTATAAGAAATACATCACGTTACTTGATCATTACTAACGATTTGTATAGAAGAGGTCTAGACGGTACTCTTCTTAGGTGTCTAGAATGAAAAGAGTCTAAAGATGTGCTAAATTAAGTCCACGAAGGTATTTGTGGGTCTCATTTGAATGGTCTTTCATTATCCAAGAAACTCCTAAGGGTTGGGTACTACTGGCCTTCAATGAAGAGTGATGTTTTTCAATTCGCCAAATTCTGCAAGAAATGCCAACTACACGGTAACTTAATTCATGCTTGTGCAAGAGAATTAATTTCATTCATCACACATTGTCCATTTCAATAATGGGCCTTTCACCTATTCGGTCAAATATATCCTTCATCATCCAGCGAGCATGAGTTTTTCATCACTGCCAAGGAGTACTTCACAAAGTGGGTCGAAGTTATCCTTTTAATCAAGGCGACCGATAAAAAAGTATCAATATTTATCCTGAAAGATATCATCTGCAGATACAGGATACCTTCCTCTATCGTAACTGATAATGGAGGACAATCAAAGAACAAATACATTGATAAACGGTGTGAGAAATTCCATATTACCGAGAATTGTTCCTCTATCTACTACCCACAAGGGAATGGATAGGATGAAGCATCGAGCAAAAACATACTGAGAATCTTACATAGAACAATGAGAAAATCAGGAAAAGATTGGCATCTCCATTTAAATCCAGCTCTACGGGCATATAGTACTAGTATCAAGACGCCTACAGGGGAAACGCTATTTACACTGATATATGGCACAGAAGTAGTACTACCTATTAAGGTAGAAATACAGTCATTCAGAATGTCTTTACAAGGACTCATAAATGATGAAGATTCGAATTTCCAAAATCCAGGAATTAGAACTGCTTGATGAAAGAAGACAAGAAGCATTTGACCATCTAAGGGTCCACTAGAAAAGAATGTCTAGAGGCTATAACAAGAAAGTGAGACACCAAGAATTTCAATTTGGTGATCTTGTACTCAGAGAGAATCTGAAGAATCAACAAAATTGAGAACAGAAGGCCAAGTTTGAACCCAGCTGGATGGGTCCCTTTGTGATTACTCCAGCAATTGGCTCTGGAGCCTATCAACTGTCAACTCTGAAAGGAGAAACATTTCTTGATCCAATCAACACTATTCACCTGAAACATTTCTATAGCTAGACATCTTGAGAAAAATAAGTTCAGATATAGAGAAAATGTTCCTAAAAAAATACCAAAAAAAAAGCAAAAACATTGGAAAAGGTCCTGAAAAATGATCATCCTTGTGGAAACTTGGCAACAAGCACCTTGATGAATCAACAAAAAAAATCAAAAAAAAAGTGAAAACTTTAAAAAAAAATGTTCCTTGGTGAAAACCTAGTAAACAGACACCTTGGTAGAAAAAATAGTAATTATGGAAAGTGGTGAAAACCTGGAAAACAGACATCACTTGTAACTAATGCTCCATCTATCAAGGTGTAGCTAGGTTATCCCGCGTGCAGATGCTTCATCTTGCTATCTGCATGCATATAATTTTAGTCACTTTCGTGACATCGTGCAACTCATCTCAATTGGCATCTCGCTACCATAGCTTTGGATCGATCGATGTCTTATTCCTAGGAACTCATTCCTCGCCAAGGACAATCTCCTAGCAATTTTGGCAACCAAGTCATCATATTGTCAGTCATCTCACCAATCAAAATCAGTTATCCTGGTCTCTCAACCACTAGAAGATTTGCCACTAACAAAATGGTGCTCTTCAACACCACCAACCCAAGATCAAAATAGTGTTTCTTAACACTATCATTGGACGCATCAGTTTTTTTCAACACTCATCAGATGAACTATGGACATTCAGACAAACTTGAACAAGCAATGATCAACGGATAAACATGAAAACTAAAAAATTGTTGAAGGTATGATTGATCATGTTTCCTATGGAAGTCGATGATATCCTCATATTAGAAAAATAGGAAATGACATTCAATTTTACTTGTGTGTTGTCTTTTATCATTGATTGCCAGAAATCATCTTCTTTGATTGTTGCTTGTGGGTGTGGTTCTGATGATCCAAAAAGGTCAAATAAATTAGGTATCTATGGTCAAAACCTTCAGCTCATATGGTATGCCACACGTATCTTGACTCATTTTATTTGAGCCCCAAGGTGGTGTCAGAACTATTCCCTTTTCTATTGGTCTATTTTTTCACACAAAGTCACACTCATGGTCATCCCATCTCTAAATGCCTCGATGTTGATATACCCTTGCAATATTAACTGGAAGCAATGCTCAAGTCATCAAGACCCTAATATCTTGATGCTTGCATTTTCTTTTCACATCATATATGATGGAAGTCATATTTATATCCTCATGGCCGCACTAACAATTGTGAGGGTTATTGATGCAGCCAAGGTAATGCAGCCAAGGTAGGAGGGTCCAAGGAAATGAACTATCCAACCTTGCAGCAAGAGTTACATAGTAGAAACTCAAAGATTTAAAGAAGCAAATACACAGATTTAGAGTATGGAACACACATGCAACATTTGCATTCACATGTAAAATGATTACAAATATTTGCAGTGGCAGTCAGCATGCCCAACTTGAATGCCAGGGACTTATTATAGAGAAACCTAATTATCCTTCCAGCCTATGACCATAAATTTCCTTCTTCTAAACCCTAGCCTACTGCCTTCAATCTCTGGCTTTCATCCCCCAAAAAAAGGATCAAGATCCAACCTAAATACATGCCCACGACCTAACAGGTTAGCATCAAGATTGCATTTCCCAAGAGAAACAAAATGTGTTACCAACTAACTCCAGTTGGCCTCCGATCAAAGATCTTTAACCAACAAATAAATCACTACGAGTGAAAATGCAAACAAGTTATCCAAACACGTAGCTACATAGGAAAATGAGACATCAGCACCGTCAATCAAGGAAATCTAACCAAGGATCCAAACACTAAATGGTTCAGGAACATGAACAACACATTCTAAACATAGCCAAAGAATATAGCATAACTTTAGGCGTGATACCCCAAATGAGTTGTGATCATAGTAAAGGCTTCCTAATGATCTCTAGAACATGAATCTACGACCGCAATCGCAAAGGATGTGAATAAATTGACTGCGACAGAAACACAGAAACTGGTGACCAGGAATAGAAAAACTCAAAATAAATTTGGTTGATGCAAGATCGCAATGCACACGGGATGCTCCTGCATCAGTTATATGGACTTCTTAAATTCATAAAATGCTCAATAATGATAAAAATAGCTAAAAGACCAAAGTGACTAAGCATCGTAGCTTGCGTTCATTCTAGGATTGCATTTAGTTTTAGCATTGTTATGCTGCTAGGAATCTCAAGAAATGAACATCATTCCTCGCCCCAAAGGTCAATTGCAGACATCATCCTTGACTCATCATCAAATACATTACCTGCAAGAAATGTTAGTAGCATACATCATCGGAATATATAAAAGGGCATTTAGTGCTAAATTTTCGTTTCACTAGAAATATCAATGAGATTATGACATCAACATTGAAGCAAGATAAAGAGATACTGATCACATTACTGTGGCATCAAAAGAGTACAATGAATCCATACACAGTTCAATGTTGCAATAAAATTACATCCACAATGAATAAATATATCTATCAACATGAGCAAGAAAAGAAACAAACATATCCATCAGTATAGAATGAAGTAAAGTACAGCATCCATGACAAACAAAAGATGCTAAACAATCATCGCAAGAGACATCAGCAAAAGAGATCATAAATCAACAACACCACATGAGAATGCAACAAAATAAAAATGGAATGTTAGCAATCAAGCTAACAATCGAACGTAATAATAAAATCAAGTAAGATTAAATCGCTAGGGGCATCTCGACTTCATCAGAATCCATATCAATTTGAGGTTCTTTGATCTTTCTCTGCACGAGTAATTTCATCGCTTCACATCAAATTACTCGAATAGACATCTAACTCAAGAGGCATATTATTTTCATCAAACTACATCAATCTGATATTGTCTTTATCAAGTAATTGACTTCATCAAAAACCATATCAACTTAATTACCCTAATTAGAGTATTTTCTAGCATCGATCAATCTCATCACTTCACGTCAAATTGGTTGGTCATCAGCATTATCAGACAAGCGTTCAGCTTCATCACTTCACATCAAGCTGAACATTCTAGTTCCTCTCTATCGATCTTAGTTCAATCAAGTTTGGAGTCGGTATCATCGATCTTCGTCCAATCAAGCTCAAAAGTGATCTTTTTAGGACCTTCATCAAATTTTGTTCAATCAAGATTGGAATCAGTTCCCAAACCAAGAATAGTTTCATCACTTCACATCGAACTGTTCGATGCTTTGACATCAGAAGTTCTTTGAATCCACGCGTTGCTCACACACTGATTCAAAGAGGGGGAAATGCAATACTCAAAATTGGTCTAGTAAACTAAGAGCCCCTAATCTCAATTAATTGGCCTAAAGTCCTAATCAAAGGCATTTAAATAATAGGTTTAATTATGTGAGTATATCTAATGAACCTGCTTGCATAATGAAATTAATTCCCTAAATCAATCATCAACTAAAATTTTTAATCCTAACATCATGGTTATTAAGTTGATAAGTCAAGGTCACTTAATAGTCCTAACCTCCTTTTTAATTAAGTGAGCCCATTCGACACATGTGTGTGCATAAATTTATAATTAAAAATGGAATTAAAAGGATGAAATTTCTATTTTGTCTCATCCACAACCCAACAAGCACACCTTTGACCAATCAATAACCTTTCACATTGATGTAGCTCACATGGATTAATGGAGGAATGCATCTCAATCGCCCTTTGTGGTCAAATATCAACCGTTCATTATCATGGGATTCTTATAAAACCAACCTATCAAGCTCATTTGATCATCACAATTTCATAGTAACATCATAATTCTAAATTTCATCTAGGGTTTTATAGTGTATTGTAGAAAGCTTAATTTGCATTTCCTTTGTTAGATTACTTGCATCTCATTTAGCATAATGGGTAATGAATATTAGTTGCATTCTTATCTTAGTTTCATCTTTCTACATTCTAGTTGTATAGTTTTCAGCAAGATTTTGGAGTAGAGAATGTAATCTTTGCATCATACTCATAATGAATCTTTTGTTTTGAACTAGTCTAGTCACCGGTCTACATTCTAAATCTAAGAGAAACATCAAATGGGCCATACTCGCTTCATCTAGGAAGCAATAATTTGGTTTCTAGTGCATTTTTGTTTTATTATTGATTGAATATCATGCTACTAACCCATGGATGTAAGGATTTATTGAAGTGTTTATGTTGTCGGTGTTGACCACTTTTTCACCACACACACACATCTTTGTGAAATTCTGACATATTTCATCATTTCCCACTTAACTTTGATGATAATGATGAAGTAAATGCGCAATGGTGACATATTTTTCCATTTTTCACTTAACTTCGGTGAGCCAAAAGAAGGAAATGTGAAATGGAAAAAACTTTTCCATTTCACAAAGATGCCTTTTCGCCCTTGCGAAATTGTGAATTTTGGAAAACATGATGTGTTGGCCCACCTAGGAAGATAACATGGCGTGTTGGCCCTAAAAAAGTTTTAGCCCATTATGAAGATGTCTTAGATTGGTAATCTTTATTGGGCTTAATGGTGGCAAAAATAGCCAACAATTTATAACATTGTCAACAATGTTGGGAAATTTTGGCTATTTTTGTCATCATTTATCCCATCACATATAATTGATCTGTAACATCTTCATCATGGGCTAAAAATCTGTTAGGGCCAACACATCATGTTATCTTCTTGAGTGGAAAAGAGGTGGGTAAGAGGGAGAGAAGGAAAAGAGGGAGAGAATAAGGGAGGGGGAAAGAGAGAGGCCCCTCTCACTCTCCATTCCCCCCATCTTCTTGTCTCTCTCTTTTTGTCTCTCGTACTCTCTCCTCTCTCTCCTATATCCCTCTCACTCTCTCTTCCCCCCTCTCAATATATTTCCTATGTCCCTTTCCCCCTCTTTCTTCCCTCTTCCTCTTTTCTATTATCCCTTCCCCCCTCTCCTTTTCCCCCTCTCATAGCCTCCCCGTCTCTTACTCTTTTCCTATGTACCCCATCTCCCTCTGTCTCTCACTCTCAAATAGTTTCCAACATGTGTAATGGATGTAGAAAACACACATTGTTAGTATTAGTTGCAAATATGCATTATTAAAATTAGTTACATTATCTAATCTCCCTTCTTCTTTCTTTCTCTTTCCCCTCTCCATTTCCCCTTCTTTCTTTCCTCCTCTATCTGCCTCTTCCTCTCTCCCCTATCTCTCTCTCCCCTATCTCTCTCTCCCCTCCCCCTCTCTCCACTAGGCATACCAATTCCCTGCGAGGATGCAGGGAACAAACTCCCATTTATTTAACATCGATCCCACACACCCGCACACTATCATAGAAAGGATTAGTTAACACCATAGGGGTGCGGGGATATCCTATATCATTTGTTAAATGTTGGCCCCGCATACCCGCAAACATAAGAAGATAAAACACACTATGTTTGATATCCTATAATTGAAAAATCACCATGATTTGTAGGTCCACTCCACATGGTACACAATAGAACATTGTGTTTTATATCCTATCATGTGTATAAGATATGAATTTTACCCAATACTACCAACAATGATATCATTTTAAGATGAAATGTAAACCTGGCAACACAAGGGTTTTGATAGATGAATAACATAACATAGTATTTCAAACTAGCAATGTAAACCATGAACTAAAATTGTGCAAGTTGAATAACACAACATATTAGTTCAAACAAAAACTTAAGAAAAAAATTTTAAAAATACACTTTTTTGTTGTGCGGATACACTTTTTTGTGGTGTGGATACCTATGTTACTTGAAGATAAAGGTTGAAAAATCCAACTATTTGTTTGAGATAACCTCAAATGTGTGGAAAAACACATCTTAAAAACCTTGAACTAAACTTGTTCATTTTAAGAAACACAATGTGTAGTTTAACCTACAACTTCATATATACAATGAAATCATATCATAACCCTACAACAACATATAATTAGGAAGATCCAATATAGACAAACATAAGAAGTGGATATAGACAAAAACAAATAGAAAGAGGGGGGATAAAAAGGGAGAGACAATAAATATGAAGAGAAAGGGAGTGAGATAAAGTCATATGGGAAGAGAGAGGGAAGAGAGAGGGAGAGAGGTATAGAGAGGGAGTGAGAAATTGTTATATTGTTTAGGTCTTAGGGATTAGGATTTAGAGGGGCTCTCTCTCTCTCTCTCTCTCTCTCTCTCTCTCTCTCTCTCTCTCTCTCTCTCTCAAATCATAAACCCTAAATCATAATCCTAAAACCCAAAATATTATAACCATAAGCTCTAAACCCTATAACCATAAGTCCTAAAATCTAAATCATTTCTCCCTTTATCCCTCTCTCTTTTTCCCTTTATCCCTCTCTTCCTCTTTCCCTTCTCTCCCTATCCACTACCTCTCTCCCCCTATCTCTCTCTCCCCCTCTCACCCATCTCACTATCTATCCCTCTCTCTTTCCTTAAACCATAAACCCTAAACCCTATGCCCTAAAGCTTATAACTATAATCCATTAACCATAAATCCTTTTTCTTTTTCTCTCTTCCCCATCTCTCACTATTTTCCTCTCTCCCCTATCAGCCTCCTTCTCCCTCTCTACTTTTCTCCCTCTCCCTTTCCCCTTCTCTCTTTTCCCCTCTCTCGGTTTAGTGGGAGCTTGCAATGACAGAAGAAATGGACTCCTTGCTAAAAAATCAAACTTGGGAATTATGCAAGTTACCTGCAAGTAAAAAGGCTTTACCAAATAAATAGGTATTATAGGCTGAAAGAGGAGGATGGAGGTAAGAAAATATTTAAAGCAAGGTTAGTTGTAAAGGGATTTGCATAGAAAAAGGGCATTGATTTTGATGAGATATTTTCTCCAGTTGTTAAAATTACTTCTATTCGTATTGTTTTAAGTATTGTGGCTACTAAAGATTTGCATCTGGAACAACTTGAGGTTAAAACATCTTTTCTCCATGGTGATTTGGAAGAAGAAATATATATGGAACATCCACAGGGATTTGAGGTCAAAGCTAAGGAGAACTTAGTGTGTGCATTGAAGAGAAGTTTATATGGATTGAAGCAAGCACCTCGGCAGTGGTATATTAAATTTGGTAGTTTTATGATTGAGCATAGTTATAGTCGGTGTCATTCATTCCATTGTGTTTATTTTAAGAGGTTAGATTATGACAGCTGCACTATTTTATGTCTATATGTTGATGATATGCTTGTAGCGGGGTCTAACATGGATCATATTCAAGGGTTAAAATAACAGTTAGCAAATTCGTTTACTATGAAGGATTTGGGAGCAGCAAAACAAATCCTTGGTATGAAAATTTGTAGAGATAGGAAGAATAGAAAATTGACTCTATCTTGGGTTAATTATGTTGAAAAGGTGTTGCAGAGATTTCATATAGAGAATCCAAAAGTTGTCAGCACACCTTTGCCTAGTCATTTCAAATTGACTAAGAAGATGTGTCCAAATACACAAGAGGAGGAAGATAAAATGTCCAAGGTACCATATGCTTCAGTTGTAGGTAGTTTGATGTATGCAATGGTATGTAATAGACCAGATATTGCACATGTTGTAGGATTTGTTAGCGGGTACATGAGTCATCCTGGAATTGAACATTGGAATGCAGTAAAATGGATTCTCAAATATTAGAGAGGTACATCTAGCGAATGTTTACATTTTGGGGGATCTAATACTGATTGACAGGGCTATGCTGACTCAGATTTGGGAGGGGATTTAGATACCAAATGGAGTACTACAAGGTATGTATTTACTATTGGTGGGACAGCTGTGAGTTGGATTTCTCACTTGCAGAAGGTGAATGCTTTTTCCACTACAGAGGTAGAGTATGTTGTTGCTACAGAAGAAGCTAAGGAGATGATATGGCTGCAATTTTTCATGACAGAGTTGGGACACTCACAAAATCAAAATTATTTTTTACATATAGCCAAAGTGGCATTCATCTTGCAAGAATTGTGCCTTACATTCGAAGACCAAACACATATAGTTGAGGTATCACTTCATTCGGTCAGTTTTGGATGATGGACAACTAAAGTTGGAAAAGATACATACAAATGAAAATCTAGCGGATATGTTTACAAAGGCAGTGCCAAGGGAGAAGTTGAACTCTTCTTCAGCTGTGGTTGGTCTTCTAGACTAAAAAGAATAAAATAGAACAGCAGAGTCTAGGGTGGTTTTTTTCAATCCAGTGGGAGCTACAGGGTCACCGGTGTTATAATCAGTCTCCAAGTGGGAGGTTATTGTTGTGGAGTCTGATCAGTCTCCAAGTGGGAGATTGTTGTTATATGGAAGCTAATCAGACTTGGAGGTTATTTTTCCCCAGTTTTATCGGCGCAGTTTCCCCCAAGTTTTTCTACAGGGGTTTGGGGGTCGCGCCCCCAAGATGGGGTCAAGGGGCAATGCCCCTTGCGGGTTCTGGAAGCCAAAACTTATTTTTATCATTGTAAAAGGTGTCAAGAGTTATTCTTTCTTTGTTAACCGACATATTCTAACCCTAATTTGTAACCGACATGAGTGTTGTTAAAAGGGCCTGAGGTTAAGGATTTTATATATGTTTTTGTAGCTTCTTGTAGCGAGATTGAGTTGCAAGGGATTGTAGATTGTAATTAGGGTGATTTACTGGAATATAATATTGGACTCTTTGTTTGGTGGATGTAGCCCAGGATTCAGGTGAACCACGTTAAATCTTTGTGTCTTATGTGTGTGTTTATTTCCTTTTTGTATTAGCTACATTTGCATGTAACTGTTAGATTTTTGTATTTTAATCCTCTCTCTCTCTCTTTCTCTCTAGCATGATCGAGGGCAACTTGCAAATATGTTGTAGAGCTAGATGCCTTATGGGGCATCCTCTTGATGGTGCTAGGTCTAAGTAATCAACCTTGACCACATTGTTGTGCTCTACAATTTTGGTACCCTTTTGTCTTGAAAGTGGCCCCTCTAATTTTTCTTGTGAAAAGATGACCTCCACCTTTTCCTCAGGTTGCTCATGAGCCACCTCCTTGGGAGTTGCTGATAAGATATAGAGTGATAGAGATATAAGGAGATCAAATTTCCTTTTGTTGTAAAATGGATAGTTTTAATTTTTGGCTTTGGTTTTGGTTCAAAGTTTAAGTTTGTAATATTATTTTTGTCAAGATAACAATATAGATCCACTCTCATGACTAGGTCCAGAAGATGCACCCAGTTAGGATGGATGGATGGATGAAGGTTCTTTGTGATATGGTCAAATTTATATGCAAACCTTAGGCTTATGAATTTTGATCTTCTTCTCAGAGAGATGGCTATGTCAATTTTGATAAGCGTGCAAATGATATTTAGCTAGGAAATCTAAGAGATAAACCAATATCAAAGATGGAATGGAGATACTTAGGTAATATGAAACATATAGGATGAAGGATATGGATAGGATAAACAAGATCAAATATAGTGAAGTAGGAGATGACTAATCGAGTTTTTGGCTTAAGGGTACATGGGACTTTTGGATGAGCAAGTTTGGATGCAATTTTAGGGTGTGCTTTGGTATTCCTTGCTTGGATATGTATGAACAATGTCCCAAGACACAAAATTATATTTACATATGTCATGTTCCTTATGTATTTGTTTTTGGAAATTTACCATATGTTATAGTCTATAGTTAACCAAACATTGTCTATCTAGTGGGATTATTGAATATGAATGCATGTGTGTGTGTGTGTGTGTGTGTGTGTGTGTGTGTGTGTGTGTGTGTGTTATTGAATATGAATGCATGTGCATTTATGTGTGTGTGTACATATGTGCATCTATATATGTACACACACATACAAACATAACATACATACATGTGTGTATAACATACGCATATGTCTATGTCAAAACCCAAGGAAAAAACATTGGACTACTATGAAGGAAGTTTACAAATATTTGTGTGGCACTTCAAATTATGTGTTTCCATGGAAAAGCTATAATAGAATAAATTAGTAGATATTCAAAATTTTGTTGATGTTGATTAGGCTATAAATATTAATTGGAAAGCATCTACGAGTGGATATACGAAACAATCTACCAAATGAGTAAGACATGATGAATTGTTACAATCTCAACTACAAAAGTTAAGTGCATGGTAATTATTCATGCATTTATGATAGTTGTATGGTTAAAAGTATTTGTTTAGATATTTATTTCTTGCATAAAGTTGTTAAGAACGTTGTGACAATTAAAGTACACTTTGTTTAGCAAACTACCCTATGTATTATGATCAAACAAAGATTATTGGTGTACAACATCATTTTGGTAAATGCAAAGTTGAAGAGAAAAATGAGGCATTGAAGACTTGACTAATCCCTAAGACAATGTTGTTCAACTCAAAAAAAATTGATGCAAGAAATCAATGAGAATAATTGCTCTTAAAAACTAATGTGTTTAATTGCTCTTAAAAACTAATGTGTATGCATAACTCATAAGTTAATTCATTGTGTAATATTCGTTCAATATATGGCATATACTTTCCATGTTGCTTGCACGGGGAAAATGGTCCTTTATAGAGGTTATTTTGGCATATTGGGCCAAGAGGGTATATAATTTCCTCCTTAAATAGATTTGTAATTTATCTTTTGCATATGAAAAAAAGGTGTTAGCATTACTTCTCTTCACATGAATTTGTTGAAAAACGGCTTTCAATATCTCAACAATAGAAATATTGTATGCTTAGTACGTGATATTTGTGTCAATGTTGATCACATTGAATAAAAAAATATATTGAATGCTTTATAAATCATATTAAATTAGCATATTTGGTCTAATATGAATTGTGATGGATAATTTATTTTGATATTTGTCAAGGGGAAAGTACACTTTCTTTGTGTTATATATGTTAATTAATTAAATATTATTAACAAATACACAATTAACCTAAATAATAAAGTTGTATAATCATCGTAATAAAGTTGGAATAAGGTGTTGTACATCTTACTTTAAAATGATTTATTATAAGGTTGTAATTAAATAATTATTTAGCTTTGATACATTTAGGAGATGTGGTTGGCCACACCAGGCAATTATTTAAAGATCAATTATAAAGTTGTATTGTAGCATTCAATAGGTTATTTTGTGTATGGGAAACAGAATAATTAATTGGAGAAAAGTATTTAATGCTTATTTCCAAAACCAAATGTGGAGTCAATGGTTTTTGTTTTCATGGTTTCGAGACACGTGATTTTTATCTCAATACTTGGTTGTATTTGTGACCTTGAAACATTAAGCAAGCACATATTTAGCAGTCAGGATTGGCTAGGTGAATAGGTTGTCATATTATTGAGTCATTCTGAGGAATTCTTATGTAAAGTGTGGATTCACGTTTGGACACATGAAGGATGCATTGGAGAGGCTTAATATTTTAGAAGCATTCGTTGTAATTATTAAGCGTGTTTATTTTTTATTTGTTGAATAATAGATGGAGCATGGATGCTTTTGGAGGTTGTGTTTTTCCCTCTTGAAGGTTTTTCTAGGGTATATCCTGTGTTATCTTATGGCTTCTCTATTTGATCTATATATTATAGTTATTTTGCAAGCTTGTATGCATGTTTTTCCTCTCATGACATTATATAGGAAATTGATTAAATATACTAAGCATTGATGCATTTTTTCTTAACAATAAATGTTATTTTAGGGAATTAAATTCCAATGACAAATGTAATTAGTTCATGATTCAACAAACTTTGTGTATTAATCACTTGTAGAATTGATCACCTCAACATAGAAATATGACAACCCTGAATCATTGACTAACCTTAGATTATACAAGATTTGCAAGTCAATCCTACAACTCTAGATCAATTTCACATAATACAAATGTGTCCTTTTACCCTAATCTAATTTGCTGAAATGTACACTTCTACAACTCAATTCGCTCGGATCTCTATCATTTACTTAGGTGTAAGGATGGAAGCTACATAAAAATATATTGGGTAGATTATTGAATGTGGGCAAGCAACAAGCAAACGTATGCAAGTAATATAATATAATAATTATGGTACAAGTATTATTCCTTTTAGTATATTAATTCTAACTACTTTGGAATGGTCCTTTAAATTTTCATCAAATGAATCCTTGATTATTAAGTATGTTTAAATGCTCGAATGAATGTCTTTAAATGTCAAGATACAACAAATCACCACATAAAAATGCACCTGTTTAGCTCCACACAACTATGCGGAAAGAGTACATGTCAACAATTTGAATTTAAGTTATTTGTGACATATGAGAATACTTTTGCACATCATGAAAATGACCCAAGACAATAATTCAAGTTAAGGATCAATTGTGTAGGGTTCAAGACTAATACTAATGTAAATGTGTAGGTATCAATGCAAATAAAAGAAAATTTAAAACCAAATGCATAGAAATTTGTGAAAATGAACATAAATGAGGATGAACCAGGATTGAGAAAGGAACCAAACTTAAGACAAAAATATGCTGCATATTATGTAATTGTATTAAATCTTAAAAATTGACTAGATATTACAATATTATAATCAAAATATATATATAAATTGACTTGGAAATTACAATATAACCGAAAATATATATAAGAATCGACTCAGGTATTATAATATTATTCTAGCATAAAAGTTACTTGTTAGGGTGAAATAAAGCTCCATGCAATAGAGGGCAATTGTATTTGACAGAAAATGTTTTGCAATATTGCATTTGATATCTCTAGGCCTTTCATACATAAATTTTATTTATAAAATATAGGTATGCTAGTAATATTCCAGTTAAAAAACTATTATCAAATATAGAGGTGATCTTCAAGTAGCTTATGTAGTGTGAATATGAAAACAAAGAGTAAAAGTGCACCGGAAGGGACTCAAGCCTATTGGTTGGTCATGTACAACCTTGAGAGTTCAACGGGATAAGATAAAATTTTGGACAGGATTTTTTCTCTCAATTAGTCGTCAAAAGATGGAAACCCCAAAGCCTACAAATATGAACACAATTACGATATATGTGAAGATTCCTTGTATACACAAAGGGATCTCATACTCCAGTTTTATTCTAGGATTAACAATTACTTGTAATGCCCAACTAAAGATTCAACGCGTTTCGAATTGTGACACCCACCCCCCCCCCTCCATATATATGGTCAGNCCCCCCCCCCCCCCCTCCATATATATGGTCAGCGGCTAATCTTCATGTAAAATGTACCAAAGACAAAAAAGAGTCAAACTTTTTTTTTCAGATTCGTGAAAACATACTGTTTTTTTTTGCAATTCATTGTGTAGTTTTCCACCACAAAATATGCAGATCATGAGGAACAAAATATGTGTGCGTAGGAACAATTATATAAGAAACACAGCATCCAACGCACCATGAAAGAGATAAATGGAAGAGCTAGATGGAAAAAGTATGTATCTTTTGTAAAGTTCGGACACTAGAATGAAAAAATTATTTGAATATGAAATTTGCAGTGACATTTGGATAATTTGGATCAAATAACCAGATAATTTATCAGCATTTTCTTTGCAAGATCTCTTTAAAAAATTATAAAATGTTTAGAAAATAAAGAAACTCGACATCAAAATTAATAACAAAAAAACTGATTCAGCTGTCCCTTGGACTGTTTTTAGCCTCCTATTAGCCTCCTAAACATTAAAAACCTTATAGTTAAAGAAACACTAATGATAAATGCATAATCTACTACAACATTAAAGCACTAATACATTAGACATCAATATTTATTTAATTTATAAATGTATTGGGTTTGGATCCGTTCAGAAAGAATTCGTATTGGCCGCAAAAGCATGTTCTAAAACAAATCTGCTCATGAAATTCAATATTTATTTAGGATTAGAGTGTAACAAATCAAACATATTATTTTCATACAGAAGGTAGAACATTACTGCTGGCTTTTTTTATAGGAGAAATCGAATTATTAGTTTTGCCTCCATTTCTACAATTTCCTCTGCAATGTTCAATGGGAAACAATATCTATGATTACCATTGAAGAAACAAAACTACCATCATGCTGTGAAGATCATTGAACGTCCTAAAATCATAACTAACAAAATTGTAAATGGATTTGGAACCCTTTGCATGCCGCAATGAACAGATGCCAATATACATTCCAAAAATCTTCAACATTGCATCTTTCCAAAAACTTTGTATGGCAATTCCATACAGTGAATAAATATTCAACAAAGTAACTGCATCATCCAACTTGAGCTGCTACTTCACTAACAAAATCAGTCTCTTTCCTGCGTATAGAGAATGTTTAGGAAGGATCAGTTTCCCAAAGAATACAAAGGATAGTTAAACTCAAGGAAAGTAGTATCAATGGACTATCCACAAATATGGACATATCTGTAGCCAAATGTCAGGTCATTCTTGCCACATCAATGTCAACTATGTTATCTTCCCTATTGCAGCAGTTAAGCCCTTAGATTGTGTTTTGTCTTGGTCTACGAGCGATGTATGCAAGTTGCTCAACACAAGGATTATCAAACTATGAATCCTGAAGGGGGCCTCAAATTCAGAAACAACAAAGAAAAGAAAAGGTGAATATGCAACGAAAGACTATGATGGTAAATACCAAGTGCAGGTAGGAAGGATTATCAAACTATGAATCCTGAAGGAGGCTTCAAATTCAGCACCAACAAAGAAAAGAAAAGAAAAGATGAAGTTTAACGAAAGACTACGACGGCAAATACCAAGTGCAGGCAGGAAAAATTATCAAACTATGAATCCTGAAGGAGGCTTCAAATCCAGCACCAACAAAGAAAAGAAAAGAAACGGTGAAGTTCAACGAAAGACTATGATGGCAAATACCAGGTGCAGGTAGGAAGGATCCAAGCTAAGACAAGTCTATTCCGACACATTGAGACAAAATCATATATGAGGATCATCTTCCAAACATGAAGTAGTCACTTTGGAGGGACCAATACTCAAGACAAGCAGTTATAGTGAAATCCAAGCATCAAACCTCCTTTTTTTTTTGGCTTCAATTTTTGGGAATAGTTACTTTTTTGCTTTTTGCTTTTTTGCTGTCTTGGCTTGAGGAGATGAGAACGAAATTCACAATTTTCTATTTTTAGAATTTTTTTTTTTCTATTTTTTCAATGAAAAGTAATAGATAGCAATATTAGAATGTCAATTGTATAGATTCAAGCTTTAGCAAACTAAAAATAGTTACAAGAGGCAAGAAAATAATGGAAAACTTGCTAAAGTTTGAGGTTTTATGGTGTAGCATTCGAGAACGGAAAAATGGAGTAAATTGAATGAAAGATTAGAAACTTCTGTGAAATCTTTCAAAAATTCATCAAAAAGCACTCCAAGCACCTATGCCTTGTTCCTTATTGGCATCCACATAAGTAAATCCATGATGAGAACCATAAAAAATAATAAAATAAAATAAAAATAATTCAGTGCCGCAGTTCTGAACACATAAAAGTCATGCTTTTCTTGCCAAAATGAAGATAGAAACAAAGAAAAAGTGGCATCCAAGTTAGTATATGCACTGAAGAAAAGATTGGAAGGAGAATAAAGTGAAATAAACGACAAAATGAGATGAATTTAAGCCCTTGATCCCAAGCCAAGATTTAGGATCAATTAAAAGACAAAATCAGGAGATCAAAGCCCTTGATATAGATGGATGCTCAAAGTGAGAGATAGAAATAGAAGGAAAGTAATCTTTTATATTATTTTCAGAAAATGAGGATAGAATGGCTTTCAAAGCAATCCTCATTATTATTGAAGCTTCAAGAACTTGTAGCTAGAACACAATAAATGTGTCATTTACACATACAATGTAATTAGAGTTATGCCAAACTTATTCTGTAAAAAATGTCATTCAAGTTCCAAGTTAGATTAGATTGTTTAAGTTTGGGGGTAAAGAATATGACGTTGACGCTTGCTTATGCTGCCAAGATATTCATTCAAGCCCAATCCCAAGTGTTGTAATCATTCAAGTAAAACCCAAAGTAATTATAAGATCCATGTTAATTTTGTGTGAGATCAATGTTCAAATCCATGAAGCAGCTTTGAATGCTTAGTGATAGTTCAACGTCTTCATTTTCTATTAAAATAATATCTCCTAAGTTAATTTATTTCTATTTTGATGGTCGCTTCAAGATATTGTAAATATCTTGTATAATAGTTTATTTCTATTATTTGTATGTTTCTTTTTAGAAATGTCTTGTTTGTAAACTCTATAAAAACAATTCGTTCTTTGTAAATGAAGTATCCAATATTTTGCCAAATTATTTCTCTAATATGGTATCAGAGCTAAGTTGTTTTTTTCCAAAAAATAATCATAATTTCCTTCTGAAATTATTCAGTTTAAAGTTTTTCGAAATTTCTTGTTTTCTACAACCCGTATAGGCTTCTAGCGATTTTTTTGAGCAGTGACGGGATTCCTTTCATGGTTTCCTTCCCATTTTTACCCTCTGCTCCCGACGTCATTTTCAGCGCTTGTTTTTTTGCCCTACCTGCGACAGCCTGCACCATCGTTTATGCACACATTTTGTTCAGGACGAAATCTGAATCTGAGAAACGACAGTCTTCTATTGCCTCCGCGACCTATTTTTTGGTCATTTTCTTCTATAAAACACAACCATTTTTTTGCATGTCTCTCTGCTCAACGGGATTCTTCTGCCTCCTAAGCAGCCTTTTTGGCTTGTTTTCTGCTTCGAACGCCTTCTCTGCAGCACGTTCATGGAGTTTTTTGTGCCAAAAAGGGTCTTCAGCATCCATAGAATCGTCGTTTTCAAGTAAAATAACCAGTTTAGATCATTTTTATTCAAACTTGTACCTTCTTTTCGACGGCCCTTCCTACATCAAAAATGCATTTTTACGACCCGTTTTGTTGCCTTTGTGTAATTTGTTTGTGGTTTGTCTTCTCATTCGGCGGCTATTTTTTCTTCTACAACCCGATCTGGGTTCAAAAACGACCATTTTTGGGTTTCTTTCAGCTCTCACACGATCTTCTTTCTGGGTTTTTGTGGTTCTCTGACCCAAGGTTGCAATACTCATTCGGCAGAAACTCGCCAAGGCCTGAAAAAAAATTCGGGAAAAACTCAGCCAATTTTTGAAAAAACTCGGCAAAAAACTCAGAAACTTAAAAAACACCTTAATTTTAATTAGAAATGCATTTTTTTGCAAAATTCAATGAGAGGATGCATCCAATGAGTTTACTAATGAGAACACAAAAGAAACTAGTTGAGTTTAGATATATATAAATGCAAAGTGGGTACAAAATCGCATTCTCATGCGGGATGTTGATGGCTAGAAGCAAAATAGTACTAAATAATTTCTACAAAACTAGAAGTAAATACATCATCACAATTACATCTTCCTCTTCCCAGCTCTACTAACAAATACGAGAGGAACTAGAGGGTCTAGTCCTAGTAGTAGAACCCTACACTGGGCGTGACTGTGCCTCCTCGCTCGGTATCTTTGATGATGTGTGTGACTCGCTCTCCTTCCTGGATGTAGCTCCTCCTCGCACTGACAGTGACTCCTCATCTGACTCCTCAATGTCATCCAATGTGAAACCAAATCCACCCCCCTCCTTAAATCCACTCAAATCCGCCTCCAATACTCTAAGTTGTCGGTTCGGGTTCGGGGACGGATTCAGGTTCGAGAATCTGGTTCGTGGATTCGTGATTTTTTTTCCCATGATGATTCGTATGGGTTCGTGTGTGTGTATATATATATGCATTATATATACAAAAAAATAAGAGAAATATACATAATTGTAAAACTAAATCATTTCATAGTATGAATCTATGATGCTTGATCATTGATCAATGCCAAATGTCAAAGTCTTCATAACTAGCTCTTAGGTAGTCTTTGATGGTGGCTGTTTTCAAGTCCCTAGGACCGGCAAATGAGGTTTGAGTGATTTTGGCCTATTGGTAAGTCATGTCTGTCTGGGATTTGGGCGAGAGCTAAGCTAAGTTTGTCATAGAGATGGGGTCGAAACCAAGTGATTTGTGATAAAACAAGTTAAAACCCTTTGAGATCCTTTTGCCAGCTTCAGTTTGACCTTAGAAAGCCGTGATAGATTGTGGGAGTTAACCCTACTGAAGCTTGTTGAATCCTGAATTTTGGCTAAGTCTGGAATTTTTCGAAAACCCCCAAAATCTAGAATCTGCATCTTAACTCCTATGAAGCTGAAACCTATCTCAAACATCCTGAAAGTATTTATACAAATATAACTTAAAGTATAAGAAATTAAATAAATCAGACTTATACTCGAGTTTTTCTTTAAAACTTGCCGAAACTCGACGAGTTTTACTCTGCTCTGAAATACTCGAAGAGCCTAAAAACTCGGCGAGTCTTGCAACAGAGCTCTGACCTACTGCCATTTCTTGAAGATCATTTATAGTCGGCTATTTGTTTCCAACATCCTCAATTTTTTTTGTCAGATTCAAAATCTGATTTCAGATTCTTGGTGGGTTTTTCAAACCCTCACCTAGGTTGTCTTCAAAATTTTCTAGGTGTCTCGGTTTTCGTGCCTCAAATTTTGTGCCAACATATTCACATTGTAATTTGTGCTTGTATCTGCCTCTATAATCAGCACATTCAGAATTGTGCATTCAACCGTCTAGTCTTCTCGTTTGTTGTGCCTCAAAAAGTGTGCAATGGCATCGTTGACCAACTTTTTTTGGAAAGCAGTCAAAAATTCAATGGCAAGAACTACAACACCTAGAAGCAGCATATGATGACAATTTTTTAGTACAGGTGTCTTGACAAAATTGTGTTGGGCACGACTAATCGTCCTGAGGAAGCAAGCAAAGAGCAGGATAAATTTGATGAGCAGAATTGAGAAGCTATCATGCTTATCAAACTTTTTGTCACTGATGATCAACTCCCGCAGGTTCCTTCAGGTAAAACAGCTGCAGAAATTTGGAACCACCTAAAAGGTTTGCATGAAACCTCGGATAAAAGTCGTGCATTCTTCCTGAAGAACATGCTCTTCTCGATCATGATGGATGAACAGGTGTCCCTACAGATCATCTCAATAAAATTAAGGATAGTCGTGATCAGTTGGAAGCCATTGGACGCAAAATGGAAGAAGACATGGTGGTCCTCACCCTGAAGAGTTTTCCATCTTCCTATGAGCACTTTGTTGAAACTCTCAACATTGCTTTCACTCATTCTGAGGTTTCTTTTCCAATCTTTGTATAATGCTTCTACAACAAGATTGTTGGAAACAGCAATTCGACATTGGTACTAGCTCATCTTCTAACAATCAAACCTTCTCAGCTAAATCCACAGGCGACTATTAGTTCTCTCAGTCTTCTCAGCAGAATTCTTCTGCTCAGTCATCAGAAGGCCTGAAGAAAAAAATATTCAGTACAACTCCTGCCACAAGTTTGGTCATATGAAATTGGAGTGTCGAAAACGCTTAGCTGCTCAAGCCAAGCAATCTAGTTCACAGCCTCAAGCACATGCTGCGGAGCACACTAAGCTAGGTGAATCTGCCTTTTACACCTTCATGGCTAAAAGAACTGCAGATCATGTAAAATCCTCTGTCTGGTATATTGATTCAAATGCCTTCCGCGACCTCATCGTCGAGATTGGTTCATAGATTTCCAGCCATTCCCAGATTCAGTTATTTTTGGAGGAGAAGAGTACACAGTTGCCGGAAGAAGCAATATCCAGATTCAGTCTAGAGAAGGAAACTGATTTTCCTTGATGTGTACTATGTTCCAAGAATGGAACTCAATCTTCCGTCCATCAGTCAAATTCCGACACTCCCCTCGGCTTGACATGACCTTCAGTTCAAATCAGTGCAGTATCATTGATCGGGAAACTCAGTCCACAGTTGTCGTAGATGTTGAAGATCATGGTCTTTTCAGACTTGTTGACTCTGGGGATTCTCAAGAGCTTGTTATGGAAGCCCATTGCTCCTCCATTAGTACACTCTGGCATCAGCAATATGGGCACTTGAATATGCACTATCTTTCTCAACTTGTTCGGGAAGATCTTGACATTGGACTGCCAGAGATTCAAACCTAGAATCTTGGAGTTTGTGGAGCATGTCAAGCTGGGAAGCAACATCGCACTCCTTTTTCAAATGGTGACTCCTGGAGAGCTTCTAAGGTATTACAACTGGTCCATGTTGATGTTTGTGGACCTATGGCTACACCCTCTGTTACTGGGTCCAGGTAATTTTCACTTTTTGTTGATGATTTCAGTCGTAAAATGTGGATATATTTCCTTTGTCAAAAATTAGAGGTGTTTGTTGTATTTCAAAAGTTCAAATCATTTGTAAAAAAAGAGTCTGGTCAACATATTATTACTCTTAGAACTGACAATGGGGGAGATTTTTGTTCCTTTGCCTTCTCCCTTTTCTGTGATCAACATGGCATAAAGCGCCAATTAACTGTTAATGTTTTGGCCTTTACGGCAAAGATCAATGCATTGGACAAAGTGGCAATAATAATAACTAATATATTGGATATATTATTGATATATTTAATTATAATAAAATCGGTTGGATAATAATAATAAATATAAAAGGTTATATTTATTATTAAGGATTGATTTTAATAATTAAATAAGGAGCAAATAATATAAAAGAATATATTATTATTATGGACCCAAGTCGACCAACTTGGGAGGCCAAGAGTTTATCTTAATAAGCTCATATATTAGAGCGACTTGGAGAAGGTAAAAAGCAACCAAAAACATAACATTGCCTTCTTCCTTCAGCAAGATCTTTGGATGAGCAAATTTACGAAGCAGATTCAAACATTGCTTTCTACTTGGCATTGATTCTTGAGGCAGCGAATTTGACCTTGGATGGATGAGCGATTTGGTCAAGCAACTAGCAGCAAATTTGTGGTCTTGCATTATGGAAAGACCAACATTGGAAGCCTCAGCGAATTCATTAAAGGAGTGAATTGCAGATCAGCGAATTATATTTGGGATAATTTGCACCTTGCATAAGCGAATATTGTGAGTGAATTCAAGGGTTCGATCAAGCATTCGGATGAGCAACATCATGCTTGCAACAACAAACTTAAGGCATCAAGATCAAACCAATTTGTGATCAGCTAGAGTTAGCAAAGTTGATCCGCATCATAGGTACATAACAGGGATCAATACTATACATATCAAAGCTACAAGGGCAGATTTAGTAGAAGGCCAAATCAGGGCAGATTGGTAACATATTGTGAGCAGACCTTGATAGCATATATGCTGATCGAAATCAATCTAAGCATTGGTTATATTCAGATCTGAGCGCTAGTTATTTACAATATTGGATCAGAATTGGATAAGCCCTAAGTGGGCTATATCAACATTGAAAGAAGACACATTGTGGAGCTTGAAGACATTACCTTAGTCTGATTT
>MU225437.1:1478268-1488334 GCA_018584345.1 Thuja plicata
GCTAGACTTAGCAAAGTTGATCAACATCATAGGTACATAACAGGGATCAATACTATACATATCAAAGCTACAAGGGCAGATTTAGTAGAAGGCCAAATCAGGGCAGATTGGCGACATATTGTGAGCAGACCTTGATAGCATTTATGCTGATCGGAATCAATCTAAGCATTGGTTATATTCAGATCTGAGCGATAGTTATTTACAATATTGGATCAGAATTGGATAAGCCCTAGGTGGGCTATATCAACATTGAAAGAAGACATGTTGTGGAGCTTGAAGACATTACCTTAGTCTGATTTCCGGGTATTATCTATCCTTCTTTGTGTTTATTTATTCAAACCCTGTGCTTAACTCTTGGAAGACCTCTATAGATTTTATATTCCTTGTTAGAATCTGAAAACGTTAACATTAACAACACCCTACAGCCCTCAACAAAACGGTGTCATTGAGCATTGAAATCGCACGATCACCGAAATGGCCCGGTCTATGCTTGAACACAAGCATGTTCCAAAGAAATTTTGGGCTGAAGTTGTCCACACTGTCGTCTATCTTCTCAACCGCTCTCCTATAGTGGTTGTCAAGAAGCAAACTCCGGAAGAGGCTTCGTCAGGTCGTAAGCCCATAATCAATCATCTCAAATTTTTTGGCTCCATTGCATTTGTCTGGATTCCTGATGATAAACGCACCAAGTTAGATGCCAAGAGCCAAAACCTCATGCTAACTGGCTACAGTGATAATCACAAAGCCTACTGCCTGGTTGACATCGAGACTAATCGTCTCATCTTCAGTGGTGATGTGGTCTTTGATGAGGAACGAGGGTCATTTCAGCTCTCTCCTCCAGTTATGAATTCAGAAGATCAATCTCTCCAAGCTCAAGACTTGGATATTCGTCTCCCATTAGGTCCACTTGATGGGAAGGCTTCAATTGAGAAGGCTCCAGTTGTTCCTGTTCCTACCTCTCCACTAGGTCCTACAAGCTCACCTAGACATGCAGCCACACCACCTGATTTTGCTCAGGATTCATCTGATCTTCTCTTTGATGATGATGATCCCATTGCACCTCCTACTTCTGATGTTAGTACTCCTACTCTCCAGCCTAAATGGTGGGCTAAAACGATTGGCGATCTTCATGATGGTGAGCTCATCGAGGGTAGAACTGCTCGAAAGAAGAGCAAATCGTCCGACTCCGTAAACTTTGCTCTCATGGCCAACATTCACAGTGTGTATGAACCTCAAACATACACAGAGGCAAAAGGGGTACCTGAGTAGGAAGAAGCTATCTTCTTTTAGGGAAGAAACCCATCGGCTGCAAATGGGTCTACAAAGTCAAATACAAAGCTAATGGTACTTTAGACAAGTATAAGGCTCGTCTTGTTGCCAAAGGCTTCTCTCGGCGGGAAGGAATTGATTATGAAGAGACATTTGCTCCCACTACATAGATGAGCACCATCAGATTAGTCCTCGCCATGGTGGCTCAGTGTGATTGGAAGGTTCATCAAATGGACGTAAAAAGTGCTTTTCTAAATGGTGAGTTACAAGAAGTGTACATGACGCAACCTCCTGGATTCAAGGTTGTCGATAAAGAACACCAAGTACTCAAACTGGTAAAAGCACTCTATGGCCTCAAACATGCTCCTCGAGCATGGTACATGAAAATTGATAAGTACCTCACAGATCATGGTTTCCAGAGGAGTCCTGACTCAAATATGTGTGTCAAAACTACTAGCAGTGATATCATCATTCTAGTTATATATGTTGATGATTTGATTATCACTGGCAGTTCTAAATCATTGATTCAGGGAATCAAACAAAATCTTTGTCAGTCTTTTGACATGACCGACCTTGGACTTCATTATTGTCTAGGTGTCGAGGTTTGGCAGCAGTCACATGGCATCTTCATCTCTCAGTTTAAGTATGCACAGGCTCAGCTGGACAAATCCAAAATGCAGGATTGTAAACATGCATCTACACTTATGGACTTTGATCTAAAGTTATTAGCCAAATCTGGTTCTCCTATTGAGAATGATCCACATTCAGACAACTAGTAGACAGTTTGCTATATCTCACCGCCACTAGACCTGATCTTAGCTTTGCAGTAAGTTACATATCTCATTTCATGACAGCTCCCACTTCAAATCATTGAGCTGCAGTAAAACGCATCTTGTGCTATGTCAAGGGCACTCCTGATTTTGGTATCCTCTATGAATGAACCAAAGATGCCCGACTCATCGGTTACACAGATTCGAACTGGGGAGGCTTTGTTGATAACAAAAAGTCTACTTCCGAGTATGTCTTCAGTTTGGGAACATATGCTATCACTTGGACCAGTGAGAAGCAGTAGGTCATATCTCTTTCCTCAACGGAAGTTGAATATCAGGAAACAGTCAAAGCAGGTTGTGAGGCAGTTTGGCTTCGTAGGATGCTTTCCGACATCCATATGTCTCAAGCAGCTCCCACTTCCAATCATTGGGCTGCAGTAAAACACATCTTGTGCTATGTCAAGGGCACTCCTGATTTTGGTATCCTCTATGGACGAACCAAAGATGCCCGACTCATCGGTTACACAGACTCAAACTGGGGAGGCTTTGTTGATGACAAAAAGTCTACTTCTGGGTATGTCTTCAGTTTGGGAACATATGCTTTCACTTGGACCAGTGAGAAGCAGTAGGTCATATCTCTTTCCTCAACGGAAGTTGAATATCAGGGAACAGTCAAAGCAGGTTGTGAGGCAATTTGGCTTCGTAGGATGCTTTCCGACATCCATATGTCTCAAGCAGGCCCTTCACCCCTCTTTTGCGACAATCAAGAGGTCATCAAACTTGCCAAAAATCCAGTCTTCCATGAGCACACTAAGCATATTGACATTCGTAGTCATTTTATCCGTCAGCTGGTTGAAGATGGATACGTGGATTTACAGTTTGTTCCTACAGTTGACCAGATTGCTGATATTCTCACAAAGTCCCTACTTCCAGAGAAGTTTGTCAAATTCAGGGGGCAGCTTGGTGCCATTGATAAGCTGACCATTAAGGGAGGGTATTAAAATGATATCTCTTAAGTTAATTTATTTCTATTTTAATGGTCACTTCTAGATATTGTAAATATCTTGTATAATAGTTTCTTTCTCTATTTGTATGTTTATATTAAGAAATATCTCGTTTGTAAACTCTATAAGAACAATTCATTCTTTGTAAATGAAGTATCTAATATTTTACCAATTATTTCTCTAATATATTCTTCTAGCTGTTGTTATTTCCATGTGTTGCATTTTCTTCAAGAGCAAATTAATCATTGCTACAACTCCAAGGATCTCAATTTTAATCCTTGGTAAGTATTCTTTTTTGTGCTCTAGCTGTCATATTGAGAAAATTCATTGGTAAGGCATCTAAGGACAGAAGTACATCATAGTCCCAAGCTGTAATCTCTGAAATCAAAACAAATACGCTAAGTTTGCTATCCTTAAGCAAAACCCAAAGAATAGATTGTACAGTGTTCATATTAGCAGGCTTGTTTTCATTTTAGATTTTAGAGTAGGTTAAATCAGGAAGCTTCCCCTACAAATTTGAAGATAAGTTTTCATTATTCACTAAACTGCTTTGAGTTGTTACAATGATGCCAAATTGTCGGTAATCTTAGATGGCCTTAAGAAATGCAGTGTTACACCCCTCTTTCATGAAACAATTTCAATTTACTTTTCTTGAATAACAATGATGAGATGAAAATATATGAAGCTATGTGAATGCATCACTTGGATGAGTAACATTGCAAAGAATGAATTTTTTATTAAACTAAACTTGTGATCTAATGTTTTGATTGGTATCTTCCTGATATGGTTTATGGTCTAGCTACATCTGTGTATTTGGTGTAGCTGCTTCTGGTTTCGATTGTGTGTGCATTTTTTAGCATCGACGTTTCAGATCACACTCAGTGATCCATCATCAGGATTCTAAGTGGATGCAAGAGATCTCATTACCCTCCATGAGGAGAGGAAGAGTATCATTGGAGATAGGGATGTAAACATAAGAAGAGGTCAAAACTACCACCAATGCCAAAAATCATGCCCATCCAAGATAAGTTGACCTTGATGTTGGTCTAGTGCCTAGTGGGTAGTGTCAGTACATTGGTGTTTCTAGTGTCAAGACCTTGAGTTGACTGGATTGACTTGTTTAGCCTTTTAGGATTGTAACCAGCTTGAAATTAACTTCTTTTATTATTTTATTTACTTCGACATGTTATTATTTCTAATCTCATATCAGTCATACAAATGAATACAAGAGTTACGTAATATGCATATGCATATGCTTACATATATACATGGAATATAGATGCAAGCTATACGTATATATGTATATCAATATATAAGCACATTAATATCAAGCATATAAGGAAAAAAATAATTTAAATTTAAGTTTGAGAAGAATTTACTCCTCTATTAATATGAACTCAATTCTTGGCCATAGAGTGTTTGATGACCATGGTATTGTGTCAACCCGTTCAATATGGGGCCGCATCATTTCATAATCACCATGCCCTTCATTAAGATTAAGCTGACTTAAGTCGGGTTGCAACATTTGAATGTGATCATATAATCTTTAAATGGCAATTCTTTTTGGCTTCAAATAGCTTGATAAAGCTCAAAGTTCATTACGATTCAATAAAATATTTCATTGATTCTAACTACAGGGTGTATTATTTACACCCACCATCTTTGCTTAAGCAAAGTGCACCCTTATATCTGATAATGGTTTCTTGATTAAGGGATTTTTGGTAATACTTTTGAGGTCCTACAATATAAGGATCAGTCTTCTGTTCTTCTGGGGGTTACGAACTTCATTTTTGTCTGGGAACGATTTTTCTTGGAAGAGATAGGCGTGGAGAGTAGAGCTAGGAAGCTTGAGCTAGAGAAAAGTTTCAGACTCCCAGTTTCAAATCTCAGCTACAATTTGCAGGCATGAGAAATTGTCACTCTTCTCATATATTTTTCATTTGTCTTCATCACATAAAGCTAGTTTTAGCTCCTTCAAGAGCTCGATAGAGAAAGCTCTCATAAGAGGCAATGGTGTATGAAGAAATCTCTTTTGTTATTAAATTCTTCTGAAGTAATTCTAATTACGTTCTTTATAGAAGGAAATTTATGCAGTAAGGACTGTATTGTTTTGTCTTAAGAATATAGTGTTCATACTTAGAGATTGTGAGTCAACTTAAGAAAATTAAGCTGCATGCTTTAGATACATAATCCCTACTCATTTGTAAACCTGTGTAACCATTGCACAAGGGTAGGCAGCATATTTCTGAGCTATGCATTATTTCTTAATCTTGAATCTTTACTAAACTCTTCCAGGAAGCTGTAGTAGTATTAAAAGAGGAATTATTTTGTGTAAACTGAAAGTCTTTAATTCTATGCTCCACGGAGTTTCGGGGACGGGTACGTGTTTCCGGTACGGGTACGGGTCAAAGTCAAAATTTAGGGCATGGGACCTCAGGGGACAGCGATTAAAAATATAGGGGAATTTTTATATATAGAGAGAGAACTCAAATATGCATATCATAATATTGATAAACCATTCATCATAGACATTTTAGAGGCTCAATACATATCAAATTAACAAAATTCAAATACTAAGTACTTTCATTATAAAAATATGGCGTACATATAACAAAAAAGCCCAAAGGCTCCAAGTATCATGCATGCAATCAAAATGACATAAAGAGAAATCCAACTAAAATACTAAAAGTAAACAGTAAACAATAACATAGAAGTTCAACTCCATAATCGGATGTCCATAATAATCAAAATCAATAATGTATCTGCAAATAATATATGCCAAATATGACTGTCCTCTAGGAATCTAAATCACTCCAAAATGCAATCTTTCCTCACTGCTGTTGCTGCTCTATGTTTTCCTCTTCCTCTTAGCAACTTTGATAAAACTATAAATGAGAAGAAGACTTACACTTTTAGTGTTTTAATGGTCAAAATAGGGTTTAGATTATTTTATTATAAGTTAGAAGCCACGTGGGGCCCGTGCGGTCAAATAAAAATTTAAAAAATTGTTTTTTTTTTGCTCAATCGCTGTCCAAGTGCCGGCTGGGAAAAGGGGATGGGAATCAGTACAGGGGACGGCCACGCCGTCGCCGGTACTGATTCCCGTCCCCCCGTTTTGACTGGTTTCAAAAATGCCATTTCGGGGATGGTCTTCGAAACGGCCTGTTTGGGAACGGCTTGGTGGATGGCAAAAAACCGTCCCCGCATCCCCGTTCCGTCCCCGGTACGGGAACGGGTCAAAAAACATAGGGGACACGTCCCTGTGGAGCATAGCTTTAATTCCCTCCAAGCCAAGACCAGTATTTGGAAGGAGTATGTCAAAAATAAACAAAATTCTTGCAGAACTGGAGTTAGCAGAAAATTAACCTGTACCACGTGAAACTTATTATAAAGAACCAACTTTTTTGGTTGTACATTATCTTGCTAAGAAACAGAACTTCATTATCATGATGCACGTATATGCATGCATGTAAGAGCAGAGACAGCATGTGTATGTATGCATATAGGATGCAGAGATAACACGCATATGTATGCATGTACTATGCAGAGATAGCTTTATATGTATGCATGTAGGGTGCAGCTGTGGCACATATTTGAGTGCAAATAAAGGAAGAGATTGATTTACTGATCCCTATGCAATCCAAGCCTTAATTTACGTTATGTATTGACAATAGGCTAGTGAACCTAATCTGCAGTGGAATTACATAAATAGAATCTGCAATTCTGTAAACAACCTTCCGCGGTAAACTAATTTGGTCATTATCACCTGGTTCTATGGTAAGAGTGAACAGCCTTAATGATAATATTGTCTTAGAACTCAACCTTACACAGATTACCAATGTAAGAAGACGATGTTGAGTTGATCATGGGCTATACCTATGTGCGGATGTGCAATCCTAACTGAAACTAGGTTGATCCAACAACCATCAAGGATGGAATGCGGCAAGAACATGTTCCCAATCCACTTGTCATCCTAAACAATAGATCAATTGTAACCATTAAGAGTTTGCAAATATCAACTCGAGTAAGGGTGGGTGGATAGTTGATTGAGCATATGTCGTACTTAGCAAATATAATTAAAAACCTTTGGCCAAGGTGGCACGAAGTTTTGCTTGTGCCAATCAATTCACAAAGACCAGATACATAACCTAGTCAGAGGGTCATACAACCTCCACCAACAACTTTTATGCAAAGGGTATTCTTCTCCCTTGCTAATATTTCCATCATGCCCACAACACGTATTGCAAAGCAATATGCATAGAGTCAAAAGCTTTTGGTTGGAGAGCAATTGGTTTGTGGGATCCTAGGTAAAATTCCAAGTCCAACCCTTGGGATCAGATTTATTGACTTTGGAGACAAGTACAAGTTACAAAACTGAGATCCCTTAAAAAAAAAATTCTGTTTAAAACAATATGCCTCAACTCTCTTTTAAACAGATATTAGATATAGGACAACCATTATGAAAATTAACATATAAGCTCCAAGGAACAGTGAATAACCACAAAATATCAAATTTTGAAACAAATAATTTACTAACAAAACTTCACAAAAACTAACAATCAATATATATGCAAAAATGTGTAATCTATCCTTACCAAACTAAATTATAGCAAGTCATTCAATTTCACGTCATGTTAAATTTACAAATGACTTTGTCATTGATAGACAGTTATATTAAAAAAATATTGTAATATTGATACAATGGTCATCTTAGTTGGTATTTAGAAACTTCCTTTTACGTCTTTCGTCTTTAGTTAGTTTTAGGAAGTTTCTTTTCTATCTTTCATGTTTATATTCTCGATCATTTCCATTATGGAAAGATCGTCCTGGAGCCTTCATCTCCTTTGTTAATATCAAATCAATCAATTATCATTTCATGGTATCAGAGTGGGTTAAGTTTTTTGACAAATTTTCTTTAAAGTAAATCATGGGTATCTAACTGGAATTCTTTTCCAAAAAAAAAAATGAATCGCTCTTAAATTAAAAACGTGATTTTATTTTGATCAATCATGGAGTGTGATCCGAAATGTTGATGCAAAAATTATAATACACATGAACCAGAAACAAAAGCATAATTCTTTATGGACTGGAAATTTACTCTCTTTGGTGATTTTATTTGCTGTTGCAAATCGTAGAAAAAAAAAATTCTGGATCAAAAATCTTGACCAAGGGTTTTTGCGACCTAGTCCTTTCGCTCAATTTTACCACACGAAATCTGGTGTTCTGCCCCATGAAGGACTTCTACTCGGCAGAAATCAAGGGTTTCTTCAGACCTCAGATTTGCAGATTGACGATTATCTATTTGTGATGGACCTTTTTTTCCACGCAATGACAAGATGTTCTGCCACATGAAGATTTTTTGGATGACTTTTTGAGTTTACAACGATCCTGCTATCTGTTTCTCCACACGATGGCTAATAAGTGTTTTTCCCATGCGATGATTGTTTTACACAATTTTCTAAAAACCATGGTCTTCTGAAAGTTCTGCCACGCGAAATCTGTTGTTCTGCAAATTCTTTTTCAACGATTTTTTGGCAAAAATCATGGGACATTTTTATTTTCTGCAACAATTTTTTTTTGCCGCATGATGAAGGGCTTTGGTTGCAGTGCAAGGATTTTTGTGTTTTCTAATGTTTTTCCACAATTTTTTGAAAAATCGTGGGTTCTTTCTCTGCTAGAGGATTTTCTGATTTTTTTCTACAAACAATCAAGGGAGGATTTTGCATATTTTTTCCAAAAACGTCAGTGGGTTTTCTCTAGATTTCTGAGTTAATGGGGTTTTACCATTTTTCCATAAAACGAAGGCTTTTGTCATGTTTTTCACAAAATCATGTGTGATTGCATCATTGCATCTAGGGTTTGACGATTTTCCACAAAATTGTGGTATTTCCTTATAGCAATTTTTTTTTTACAATTTTTTACAAAATTGTGGTTTCTTGCAACTTGTTTTGGGTCAAACCTAGGGTTTCTAGGACTAACAACATTCTTCTACAAATGTTTTTGACGAATTTTTTTCAAAAATTGTCGGCATTGCTGCTTTTAACGATTTTTGGCAAAATCATTGTTTTTCAGAACTGTGAAGTTATTTAAAGCTGATCTCGGTGTCTCTGGATAAAGGGAGGGATAGCTTTGTAACCGGAGATCATGTTGGAAGGATTATGGATAACTTGGTCATAAAAGTTCTGCAGCACCAGCGAGGGTCTTGGCAACAAGCTCAAGTCGCAGAGTGTCTTGAAAAGAAGGGGGTAGCCTTCTATGTATTCATGGTCAAATGACCTATAGATTATGTTAAGTCTTCTATAGAGTAGATAGAAGGATGACCATTAAGAAAGGGTATTAAAATAATATTGCAATATTGATACATGGTCATCTTAGTTGGTATTTAGAAACTTCTTTTTATGTCTTTCATCTTAAGTTAGTTATAGGAAGATGCCTCTCTCTTTCATGTTTCTATTCTCGATCCTTTCCATTATGGAAAGATCATCTTGTATTCTCTATTTAAGGGTCTTCGTCTCTTTTGTTAATATCAAATCAATCAATTATCATTTCACATTTATCTGACAAATATAACATCATAGCACCATTCCTAGTTCAAATTGTCTCAAGTAAATATTATGCAAATATTAGTTCTTAAACCTCAAATAACCAATAATGCACCTCTTATTGCTTCTAAGTTGATGTCCATCTCAATTTTGAGGAAAGAACATCAAAACGGAAAACTGTTAGAATAGTACAAGTAATTGAACCAAAAGACCACTTTGGAAAAGATAATGAAATGTGCCAAATTTGAATACACAGAATTAAAGATTGTAATGGTAATTGTATATTCAACAATGAAAATGGAGTCACCATATATAGGCAATTACATTGTGATGTTTGTAAACGAAACAGAAGTCGCCAATTATGAGATGGTTTCACAACATAGGAGCCAATCAATATTAGGCGTAGAAGGACCAATGAATTTGCATAATCAGAATCCTAGATCTTGATGCAAATCAAAACCCTCATAAAATGTAATAAGAT
>MU225437.1:1500942-1530659 GCA_018584345.1 Thuja plicata
TGTATTGCTGGTCCAGATTCGTGATCTTCATTTAATTGCTCCTTCAGATCTCAGAATATCAGCACTGTTGTAATTTGTAAGTTGTTCACTTGAGATTAATATATATCTTATTAGCTGGGTTTTTCACTTCCACAAGGGAGGTTTTCCCAGGGTAATTTGTGTCGTGTCTCCTTGTCTCATTTGGTGTTTTATCATATTGATTATCTTATTGGTTTGCAAGTTTAATTTAAACCAGATCTGATATTAAATTAACATTTGGCTTTGTCATTATTACAAATAGTTTAAAAATAAGGTAGAGGAGACTGTTATTTTGCAAGTCTTTAAGTCAAAGTGTTGGGACTAGTCAATAGGAATAAATTCCCAACAGGCTACCCATATGAAGCCATGGATAGGGCCAAAGAGGTATCAATGGGAAGATAAACCGTGAGACAAACAAGTATGTGCCAAAATGGGAGGTCATTGATGCAAGTTAGGATAGATAGATGCACTGTGCCATCCACTTTGTTGGATACTTCTTCAATCTAGCATCGTTTACAATGACTCCTTCAATCTCGATTAAGAGGAGAATGAGGGTCTCTGTCATGCCCCACCTAGGGTTAATACGAAGTCGACCTAGGGTTTAAACACCAATAATAAAGATGATTAATAGATAACTATGAGTCGACTCCCTTTGTATTATGAGAATGATCTTTAAATAATCTTTCTATGTAATGGACCGACCCATGTTAAGAATATTTTAAAAAACAAAAATAAATTAACACTAGCTAAAACTGACCCTAGGCATTTTTGGCACCCCATTGGGGCCATCTCAGAATACAAATAAATTAAATAAAATCATTTGTTGATGCCTTGGCCGACCTAGCATAAAGTGATGCAACCATTGGTAAAGAGGTGCATGTTTTGGTATAGAAAAGAGGTATAGAAAAGAGGTCATTTGAAAGTCATTCAATCAAGCAATTCACTGAAAATCATTCCCATTCAAGCAGTTTTTAAGCAGATCTTAGAGCAAGCCTAAGGAGCCTAGTGAGCAGATATTAAAGAAGATTATTGCAGATCTATGAGAAGATATTATTGGAGAATCATTAATCTCATGCCACAGATCTGACATCGAACCTGAAAGAGAAATTGTCTTGTGATAGTAAGACTTTACAATTTCTTCTCCTAACATCAATAGTGAATTAACAGCAGTTCGTAATCACCATAACAGATCGCAGGGAAATAGCATTGCTGCACATATATAACAAATAACAATTGCCTTATGAATTGATCCTCCCCCCTTCCTCTATCAGTGATCCCCTCCAAAACAAACAGGGAATTAGTTAGACTTAACAATAATAAGTTATGAAGAGTGGTTAAGCTATGAAGAGGTTGGCAACAAGGGTCACAACCTGGCATCGAATGGACAGCTGAGGCAATCAAATACACAGCAGAGCAATCTATGTGATACCCTTTTAATTTATTGTAGTATGAATTAGTTATGCTTAAGTATTTATATCGATTATATATAGATGTGAATATAAATATTTACACCAGATTATATGCAGTCAATGAATGCTTGAATCTAAATATCTATGTTTTTATTAATATGAACCTCGTATGCAATAATTGATCATGTTGAGGGAAGGAAGGGAGTGCAAGGTGGAGAAACGGTGGAAGATCCCTCACTAGGTATATCACCTCACAAAGACAATTAAGGACCACATGAGGTCAAAGAGGACAAGGTCCTACACTTCGGCCTAAGGTTAAGGGTCATTTTAGAGGCACCCTATTGCAGTCTCCCCTACCAACCCCACATTGATCAATTGAACTAGAGGATCCTAGGAGGTAAAGAGGATTGCATGATGGAGGAGAACAGTGTACAGGCCTCACTAGGTACACCACCTCATAAGTGTTGGAAATATATGTATGTTTGGTTGTTATTTTCTGGTTGTCATTGATGTCAAACACTGTGGTCCGGAGGTGTTTGCCGGAGGTGTTTGTTGAAGACATATTCACGTATATCTGATTATTTGGAAGAAGGAAGTAGGTCCGGAAGAAGTAAGGTTGAGTGTTGGACATGACAATGCTACAAAACAGTGGAAGACAAGTATGTATTATGAAGATCATGTGAGAATGTTGTTTGACAGTATTTTAGTGTTATATTCTTAGGTCTGGAAGTTAGTGGTTCAGTAACAGAGATATACCGTTGAAGATGACAGTTATTCAATTATTTTTTCTGGAAGGTTTCTGCTCCGGAAAAAAAGGTTGAAGATGTGCAGATGTGATTTGTATTGTATTCAAGTTTTGGTCTTGGTTGTGGTGTTTCCTAGTGATCCGGAAACAATTCATGGTGATCCAGAAACAATGTTACCAAGTGATGCGGTTATGATCAGTTTGTGTTCTGGTCTAGATAATGTGTTGTGATGCTTCCTGGCATGGAGATTGGATCTCACCATAGCATGAGGAGGTCTGAAGACAACTAGCAAGTGATGTGGTTCTTTGGACAATGTGATGCTACATGTTTGAGATAACTATAGAAGTTGTTCCAATAATTGTGGATCTTGTATTGAGCAATGTGTAACGTGCTCATGGTCCCTCGTTCTCGTGGAGTGGATCACGCTTCATGTTTTTGGTTTGGGTATTGCATTTAATGTTTATCTCTTATCTGGATGGGTTCATGTTATGTGTAACCTATGTTTTGGTTCGGATGCTCTTAGGCATGGACCTTATTGTAAATTGTTGTAAACATGACCGACTTGTAATTTACTTTTAATTTGCTTTTGGCATGGCCAACCTTGTTGTAATTCCAATGACCTATCTTGTATATAAGTACAGTGTGTGCTTTAGCAAAAATGTAAGGGTGGTGTGAGCAAGAAAGTGAAGATGTGTAAGCAGAGTTACGAAACAGAGTTCACTTTATGAGGTTGCTATTTTGTGACAATGGCAGAGAAGTAAAGGCAGAGACAGCATGTTGTTGAGGTTGACAGAGTTGTGCAGAATAGCCGCATTATCAGGTGAATTTCTCTTTATCTATTGTGGAGAGTTGTAATGTCCCTTTTTGGGCACATTATCTCGTGCCTTATAGTTAGCCTTTGCATCATGGTCCGGCAGGCTAACCAAGGTTTGGCAGAGGATCAGAGGGGTGTTTGGCCTAGGTGTTTTTAGTTTCAGGCCAATCGGATCAGTTTCCTCAAGGTTTCCAGGGTGCTTACTATTTATAGTTAGGAAAAACTCAGTGTTCCTGGCATTTCAGTAGTGGACTCGGAGCGTCTCGCCGAGAACTTTCCGGCAAGTTATCACACGTCTCCATCCGAGTTCGTTTGGTCCTCCGTTTTAATGCCAGAAGATTCCTTACTTTATTTTATTATGTCACTTTATAACCAACGGTTATATTTATTTAAAAGGTGACTTTAAGTGAGAATATGAAAAGATAGAGAGGGGAAACTGAAGAGTCACAACCATTGCTTTAAAAGAAGGATTGAAGGCTCATTTGAGATATGCTTGGTTTTGATATTATATTTTATCTCTTGGAGATATCAGGAAGCTTCAGCTTTCGAATACAACCGTGAGGACGGAAACCCTTTTGGCTTAGAAGAGGATTGGATGTAGCCACAGTTCGTCTCCGGTGCGGATTCACTGCAGAGTTCGCCATTGCATTCACAGGTTCTTTATCATTCAGTCTTACTGTTATTTCTGTATTGCAGATTGGTATGTTTGTGATGCATGGTTATTGTATTGTTGTTGTATAATACGATACCATCTCTCCAAGAAATTGTTGGAATATATTTGCGGGTTGTTCGAATATATTGCTGGTTATCTTTGTTGAATCAATATTACATAGCATGCAAGTATATGTTTTAAACTTTTGAGTTATATTTGAGATATTTTTGGAAAATAGCCAGTTAGGGTCATTTCAAGAGTTGTATGTACCTTGTCCCTAGCACGGTGAATCTTGGGTGCACAAGTTCTTTTTTGTATCTTGCTACTTTAGCAGTGAGCTCCTATCTATATTCAGTGTTGTATTGGCAATGAGCCTCTGTTTGCAAGTCTGAAGCAGTAAGCCCCTACTATCCTTGTAATCAGATTATATATTTATCAATGATCTATCTCTGTGAGCAAGTGCTCACTGTGGTTTCTCTTAGTCTAGGTTTTCTACGTATAAAAATCTTGGTGTTGATGCGTTGTTGTTTTAGTTCTGCTCAATAAATTGTATGGTGGATAACATTGGTGATTGATTACTTGAGTAAGATTTTTGGTTTATGCCAATTCACACCCCCCCTGAGCATCCGGTGTATGTTCAACAATAAGGATGGTTAAGGACCACATGAGACCAAGGGGGATAAAGTTTCTACCCTTGGGCCTAAAGTAGAGGACATTTGGAGCACCTCATCATGTTATCCATCTCTATTAATGTTTAGTAGCTAGATCGGATTCTAGCCCTCATTATTTTAATTACGAAAATTAAAATAATGAATTAATTATCTAAATTAAGGAAAATTAATTAATGGATTAATTAAATAATTATGGATGGATTAATTATTTATTTAATTGGAGAATTAAATAAATAATTTATTATTATTTAAGTGGGCATTAAATAATATGGATTAATTGTTTATTTAATTTGGAGTATTAAATAAATAATTTATTGGAGAATTAAATTGGAAAGATAAATATTATGGATTAATTATTATAAGCTAATTTATTACATTTGGATATAGGACTGGGCCCTATCTAATTCGAATACATAAGTATAAAATGTTTTGCCTTGCAAAACGTGTGGTTACTTCAAGATGAAATTTTGGCGCCAAAATGCATTCCCCTATGAAGGCTGACTGCTATTGAAAATATACTCCAGCCTTGTATATATAAGCATCATTCATTTGTAAATTACATCATTATCTCTCAGCCATCTTCTTCATGCGAAATTGTTTTTGATGCAAGTCAGATTTATATATGCAACTGTTGTTTCGAGTTTCAGCCCTTCATGTGTATTGATCATTTTCTATTCATACGAATTGCTACTGCTGGAGGAGTGTTGACCAAAATTGAAGGTGATTGTGAAGTGCTTGAATCAGACTTATTCCAGATCTGATATAGAGATCATTCCAGCTGTTCTTCAAGGGGTTTTGCTGATAAATGTGTTGTTGGTTCAGTCCTGTGATCTTGATCTAATTGCTCCCTCAGATCTCTGAATATCAGCATTGCTGTAATTTGTAAGTTGCACTTTTGAGTAATATATATTATCTTTGTTGCTGGGTTTTTCACCTCCACAAGGGAGGTTTTCCCAGGGTATATTGGTGTTGTTTATTTCAGTTTCTTAGATCTCTAGTTGTGTTCATTGTTTATCTAATTAGCTTAATCTACTCATTGTTTGATCTGATTATTTGAGAAGTTATCAGATTAAGTGTTTGTTCTCAGATTTGTTAGATCTGATCATAAATTTAACAATCTCAACCCTTGTTATGGTTGAACTCTTGTATAATCATCTAGATTTGTTATGTAAATATATATTTCTTAGCCCTAGAATTGGATGTATCTCGTGAGTTATATCTATATTATTAACTAACTTGAAGGCAGGTTTCCTAAACATACTTATCTCGTTTTATTCTTAAGTAAGGATTGTACCTCTAACTATATTATGCTCTTTATTTCATTCGGGTCCGTGAATTTAGGGAAAAGTACAAGGTGATCCAAGAAAGGGACATTACAACCTCTTCCAATGTATCAAGAGATTTTTCCTTGAATCAAAAAGCAAATAGTCTACCATCACAATGTTGCCTACATACCAGCCAGGAAAGGGATATTTTGCCACTCTTTGTGTTATAAAAGGCTGAAACATTTTTTAAAAAGTACTTTGCAATTTACAATAAATTTTTTCCTTCTCATCTCTTGCAAAATTTAAAGTTTGTTACTGTGTTTTGAGATTTACGATCTGTAACTTAATAGAATGTTGATAAAACTTGATTTTTCATAGCCAATTGGTGGAATTATTTTAGCAAAGATGCTAGAAAAATAAAATTTATGGTAACGCACATCTTGAGACAACTAACAAAGCATTTAAACACCTTCCCACTAAGAAACCAAGCTGCTTGACTCAAAATGGATGAAAGATTTGGTTTTTGACCACCATAACCTTTGCTTTCCAATAAAAAACTACAAGGTAAGAAAAATTTGCATTTACCTTTGTAAATTGTAATTAATGTTTTCTTGCAAATTGCAATTATAATTCTTAAATAATATGGGTTTACCAAACAAAAGTAATTGTCTTGTCTCTTTCAAAATGATGGGCCAATGTATCATCCACCCATGTCACTCCCTCTTTGTATTCCTCGTACTCCAGAGGGAAGATTTCCCTCTCGCCACTTTGGTTGCCTTCTGTGACTTCCCCAATTTGCAACATGTTGCATTTGTGGTGGAAGACCTCATGATCTTCCATTTGCCAATGTAATAGTCTATTCAGAGAGTTGGTCTTGTCTTCAGAACAATCCTCCAATTCCAGTAAGCGTTCACCATTTGGCTCCATGGCTATCCTTCATCCATGTTGAACTCCCCGTCTTCGGACTTTGATTCAAAGGATGCCAATTCTTCACTCACCCCCTGATTCCTCAAGTCAATGACATACTTCCTCTATTTACTCTCAATCAAGTGTGTTTTGCTTCCAATTGTGATCCGCCTTGGCGTAACCAACCATCCCCTCCCAAGGAGTGTGTCATACACATTCTTCTCCAAATGAATAACAACGAAGTCTAAGAGAAATTGTAGTGTCTCAATTATTACTTTCTATGCCATCAGTGTTCCCAGCAGCTTGATGCCATGTTGGTCAGCACCTACCAAGTGAAAGGTTGGTGGCCAAAGGTTTGGTTTCCCTGAGCATTTCTAGTTTTTCTCCAGAAGTACATTGACTCCAGGGCCTCTGTCAACAATGGTGTTTGTCAGTTTTTTCCCTTTTATTTCCATCTTGACAATTGGTTGGCTTCCTCCTTGCTCGTCGTCAACAACGTGGATTAATGGCTTGGTTGCCTTCGAGTGGTGACTACACTATCGGTTCCCTTTGTAGGTTACATTGGTTTTGGCTTACTGTCGTCACCAACAATATTGGAGATTGCCATTTTTAATTGTGGCATGGTTTGTAGAAGGTCAGTTACCTTTACAGGTTTTGTTGTTAACTTTGCAACACCTATTGCATTATATACGTTCTTTACTCTGACCATAGAGGGGTATGACAACTTCATTAGAGGCTATATGTTCATCCACGATGGCCTATTCTACATCGGCCTTGGCCTCTCAAAGTCTTTCCTTCTACATACGAGTATCTGGGTTCATTGCCTTCTTCATCTATTGCCTGGTAATTGCCAGGACTTCCCCATCCTAATCCACTATGGCCAACATGTTCACTCCCTTCTACTTCGGATAGGCAACATCTTCACGATCCCTTAGTCCACACCATTAGCACAAGTCTATATTATTTTGACTGCTTTGGCACTCTCGGAAAAGTGACCCCACTGTTGCACTTCCAACACTAAATCACTAGTCTTCCCTTTGTGTTGTATTGTATTCTACTTCATGGGCCACTATTGTTATTGTTATTATTTCCTCGCATGTTGCAGTTGTCAGGTGATGCATTGGAGTTTGCAAGGAAGTTTCGGTAGTGTGGACAGTGGGGTTGATTGTTCCCCTTGAGTGTACTTGTATGCTCCTTGTTTTTAGGTTGTACGGGCATTCCTTGATAGAATTTCCCACTACCTGACAAATGTCGCAAAACAATTTTTTCAAACAAGTTGTTTTTATATGACCTACTTTACAGTCAATGCACCACACCTCTTTGTTTTCTCTAGAATTCTCCTTTTCAACCTTCGACTCCTTCATTATGCACAGCATATCTTGCCATAAGGCTTGGACAATTTTAGATTCATCATCACTAATCTCTCCAGAGCTCTCATCATCATTCATTCTTTGTTTTCCTCGAGAAGATGTTTTGGCTTTGTTCTCGATATCCATTGCCCGGTTATACACATTGGCGTACAATGACGCAGTACTACCTTCATTTTCGTTTTGAGTGAAGGGATAAACCCCTTGATGAGCCATCGCTTTTTCAATCTATCCGAAAGTTGATTTATGGTTTTACCAACAACCCCTTGAGCCTACGATCATAAGCCTGCACATTTTCATTTTTTCGTTATTTAGTATTGTAAATTTCAGCAATGATTTCATTATCGTCTGGTAGCAGTGTAAACTCAACCTCGAATGCCTTCTTCAACACATCCCCAAAGACTATGGATGAGGCATCAAGTTTTGTGAACCAATTGATGGCTATGCCTTGTAGCATTGTTGGGAACACTCTTAGCCAATAATCTTTGTCTTCTTGAGCACTTGTTATCTAGATTGTCTCGCACATGTTGCAGTGCCGAACTAGGCCCTCCAACCCGTTCCCTGTAACATGGGTAGTTTTTGCTTATGGTCTCGCAAAGGGAGACACCATCTTCGAAGGTTAATACAAACCTTGTGTTCTAGGCTGGTTGGATCATTTTGCCTCTGACATCCCAAATTGAAAACATACCCAAATGTTGGATTTTTGTCATCAATGGAACCTGCCCAATCAAAATCTGTAAAACCAATAAGTCTAGGATCGTGACTTCTGTTGTATAGAAGACCAATGTCAGAAGTACCCTTCACATAATGCAACACACACTTCGCTACTACCCGATGATCAGCCTTGGGGGTTGTCATGAAGAGTGAAATGTAGCTCACTGCAAAAATAAGATCAAGCCTAGTAGCAGTAAAGTAGATGAGACTACTCACCAATTGCATGAATGCTGATTCATTCACCACAGGTCAATCCGATTTGGTTGTCAGCTTCAGCCCTTTCTCCATAGGTGTGGATGCAAGTTTACAGTCTTGCATCTGAAACTTGTCCTACAGACTGCAGGCATACTTAAACTGAGATAAGAAGATACTACCTCCAGTCTGCCAAACTTCAACACCTAAACAATAGAGCAGAAGTCCCAAGTCTGTTATGTCGAAGGATTGACACAAACTCTATTTGATCTGATCAATCAAAAGCGCTAAACTACCAGTGATAATCAAGTCATCAACATAGACAATATGAAGAAGAATATCACCACCAAGGCGTTTGACATACAAATTAGAATCAGATGGACTCTGAAAGCCATTATCTATAAGATACTTGTCAATTTTGATGTACCAAGCCCGAGGAGTCTGTTTCAAGCCATAGAGTGTTTTCACCAGTCTGCACACCTAATGTTCTTTTCCAACAACCTTGAAACCAGGAGGCTGTGTCATGTAGACTTCTTCCTGCAACTCACCATTGAGGAAGGCATTCTTAACATCCATCTAATGGACTTTCCAACCAAACTGAGTTGCTAAGGCAAGAACGAGCCGTATGGTACTCATTTTGGTTGTAAGAGCAAAAGTCTCCTCGTAGTCAATGCCTTCTTTTTGTGAGAACCCCCTAGCAACAAAACGAGCTTTGTACTTGTCAAGGGTTCTGTCAGCTTGTACTTAACTTTATAGACCCATTTGCAGCTAATGGGCTTCTTCCCTGGAGGAAGATTAGAAAGAACCCAAGTGTTATTCTTCAAAAGACTATGACGTTCAACTTACAAAGCCTTTTTCCACTCAGGAATCCCTTTAGCCTCAAAATGTGTTTGAGGCTCAAAAATACTATGAATGTTGACCATGAGAGCAAAGTTGACTGTATTTTGCTACTTGCTCTTGTTTCTGGAAAATCTACCCTCGATGAGCTCATCAAGATGAAGATCACTGATGTTTTTAGCCCACCATTTAGGCCGAAGAGTAGAGGAACCAACATCAAAGGCAGAAGGAATAACTAGAACATGATCTAGAACAGGTTCAACAGGAGGAACATCATACAAAGGAAATTCAGGTAGTGCATCATCAAATTCAGAGTTTGCATCATCCCTCTCATCAGGTAAAGCAAATGGAAGATGGACACCCAAATCAGTAGCCTTCAAAGGTTGATCCTCTGAATTCTGTACAGACAAGGAAAGTTGAAATGGTCCTCTTTCTTCATCAAAGACAACATCACAACTGAAGATAAGACGATCAGTGTCTACATCAATCAGTCGGTAAGCCTTGTGGTTGTCACTGTACCATATGAACATAAGTTTCTGACTCTTGAATCCAACTTGGAGCGCTTGGCATCTAGAATCTAAACATATGCTAAAGAGCCAAAAACTTTCATATGACTAATCCTAAGTTTGCGACCAGCCCAGGCTTCCTTAGGAGTCTTCCCCTTAACAACCTGTGTAGGAGACTGATTGAAGAGAGACTGCAATGAACATTGCTTCTACCCAAAATTTCTTAGGAACACTCTTGTGGTCCATCATTGACCTAGCCATTTCAGTTATAGTGCAGTTTCAACGTTCAACAATGTCGTTCTACTAAGGAGTGTAAGGTGTGGTTAATTGGCATTCGATGTCGTGTGTATCACAGAAATTGGATCAAGCAGTAGAACAAAACTCTCCCCCATTATCTGACCTAAGAGTGACTATAGGATAGCCCAACACTTTCTCTACTAAGGCCTTAAACTTATGAAATGCAGTAAACACATCTGATTTCTGTCTACGAAAGTACACCCACATTTTATGACTGAAATCCTCAATAAAAAGCAAGAAGTACCTGGCACCGGTGACAGAAGATGTATTCATTAGACCACATACATTAGCGTGAACCAACTGCAATACCTTTGAGCCTCCCATGAGTCACCATCCTTGAATGATGTCCTATGCTGCTTCCCAGCTTGACAAGCTCCACAAACTCGGTGATTCTGAGTGTGAATCTTAGGTGAGCCAAGAACTAGATCCTCCTGAACAAGCTGAGAAAGATAGTGAATGTTCAGGTGGCCATACCACTAGTACCAGTGACTGTTGATGGAAGATGATTTAGCGGCAAAGGCATGCTCAAGAGAATCACTCGAATCCACAAGTCTGTATAGACCATGATCCTCGATGCCAACAGCCACAATAGTGCAAGTCACGCGATCAACAATAAAATACTTGTGTGAATTGAATACCACATCAAGCTGAGGAGAATGTCGCATAATCAAGCTCACTGAGAGAAGATTTAGTTCCATACCAAGAACGTAGTACACATTGAGGAATATGAGATTCCTTCCACCAGACTGTATCTACACATTGCCCTTGCCGACAACAATATACTCTTCTCCTCCAAAAATGACTGAATCGATGAAAGGTGAGAAGTCTATGAACCAAACACGTCGATGAGTGAAGTGTCGAGAAGCATCGGAGTCTATGTACCAAGCAAAAGACTTCACATGATTTGCACGACATTTCACCATGAAAGCATAAAATGCAGATTCTTTCTGCTCTAAGTGCTCTGTGACATTGGCCTTAGACTGAGACCCTCCCTGCTTCCGCAGTTCAGAAGCAATCCGATTTCGACAGTCCTTTATCAAGTGACCAAATTTGTGGCAGTAGTTATACTGAACTTTCTTCTTCGAACTATTCTGAGACTAATTGGGACCGTTCTGTTGACCTAATTGAGATTTGCCTTTATCCTTATGAAAGGATTTGGCTGCGAAGGCTTGTTCTGAGGAGGATGAAGTGGCACTGCTACCAAACTGTTGTTTCCAACAATCCTCTTGCAAAAGTTTGGTGCACAAGTCTGAAAACTTTAAGCCAACATTAGTTGCAGTAATGTTGAGCATTTAGATGAACTTCTCATAGGATTCAAGTAGACTCTTCAAGGTTATGACTACCATATCCTCTTCATCCATTTTTCGACCAATGGCCTCTAGCTAATCTCGAATGTCCTTAAATCTTTGTCAGATGCTCCTGTAAGGACACACGCTCATCCATCATAATAGAAAATAGTTAGTACTTTAGGAAAAAACGCATGGCTCTTATCTGATGTCTCATGAAGATCCTTCAAAATAGTTCAGATCTCTGCAACTATCTGGTCGGATGGTACTAGTGGCAACTAATCATCAAAAATTGAAATTTGATAAGCATGACCACTTCTCAGTTGCACTCGTCAAACTTATCCTAATCTAGTCCAGGTCTGGTAGGATGAGACTCTTTACCCAAAACGAGCTCATCAAGGTGACGATACTCGAAGATAGTCATCATCCGCCACTTCTGTGTGTTATAATTTTTGTCGTTGAAATGCTGACTGCCTTCCAAAATTATGTTGGTCAAAGACACCATTGTGCGCGCTTTTCGAGGCATAGAAAATGAGAAATTTTCAAGAGACGAAAAGCAAATTACAAAATCCAAGGCACATATCCCGATGTGCAAACAAAGGCAGGTTTAGGTATGGACTTCAAAAAATGAAGTACATGTGGCACGAATCCCAAGGTATAATTTTTTTAATAGACCCAAACATCTTTGCAAAAAACCCACAAAGAATTTTTAGGTTAAATTTTAATCCAACCCAAAAAATAGAAGATTTTTAAAAAACCCTAGCCAACTGAAAACGTGTGCCAAAAAAACATGCTAAAAATCTCAGAAAATGCTTGAGAACCAAAGCCCTAGCCGCGTCTGGAAGAAATAGTCTACCATCCTAAAAAGTTAGTGCCCATAATTGGATGCTCTATTAGGCCCCATTTTGGTAATTTCAAGATCTGATGTTTGTTTTGCTTGATCCTAGAAACCTAATTCTTTTCCCACATCTTTTCCACCATCCTGACACCCCAGTTCAAATTTGGGTTAATTCTCCTAGGTACAGAACATTTGAAATGTTTTGTATCCAGGCAACAAAACGTTTCAAACATTTTGTTGCCACACTTTTTGGCCCGGAGCCCTATGTCGGGGTGTTAATGGGAAATTAGATCCCGTCATTGACCCGACTTATCTTTGAATTCCAAAATGATGGATGAAGTATATAAACACCCTATCTCTCCTCATTTCACATATCATAACTACACTCAAGCTATCAAGTGCAATCAAGTTTTCAAGAGCATTCAAGCAATTGGATTCAAGATTTGAAGGCAAGCATCCAAGATCTAGTTTCTCCAATTCATCCAAGATCTAGTTTCTCCAATTTGTTCAAATCAATTCCAACGCAATCTTCTCCATTGAAGCAAGTTTCTCTCTCGTGATGGCCAAGTAGAGGAATTCTCAATCAAGCAAGAAGATCCTTTCATCCGCATTCATCTCTCCTTCATTGCAAGTGATTATCAAGCATATCTACATTGAAGATCTAAGAGTGGCGTTCATAGATTCATACATTTGTGAGGGCATCCTTGATTCCTATTATAAATTCCAAGGTCAACTTCTTGATTTCAAGCACATTTAAAATCTTCAAGGGTATGAGCATTTGTACATCTGTCCATGAGGGTTTATGCAAGGTGAATCAAACATTTACTTTTTTACATACTTTCCTTTATGCAATTTTCTTTCATTATCAAGGTTGATTCCTAAACAGGGGTTTGACCAAGGGAAACCCCTTTTACCCAACCTTTTCCCTGTTTCTTTGTGTGCAGGAACAGGTTACAAAGTTGTCAAAACTTTTCCAAGCAGATCGGAAATAGTCAGAGGATCCCTGAAAATTCCAGGCAAAAATACCTGGAACAAAATGTTTCAAACATTTTTTACCCTACAACTTCAGCTCAGATTGAAATCACAGGTCAGTACAGCAGTTTGGACCCCGATTCAGCTCATTTCTGGTTTTTGGCACTTAGTTATAAGTTTGTTATTTCCAGTTTTGTCTCTATTCGTCTATTTTGTCATCTCCATTACATCTTTCCTGTTTCCCATTTTCAAATTACATATTTAGTGAAGGATCACTGCCCCATTCAGCGCTTAGGTCCTTACTTGACCCTATTGGGACATCTTCCTTCCAAATGTACAATTTTGAAAATGAGTAATCAACCCCTTTGCCTTTGCTCCCCTTTCACCATGTACAAATAGAAATAGGAAAGGAGGACATCGGGCACAATAGGAAGCAAAAAACATCAGTCAATCGTTGCAGGAAGACCAGACGCAAAGAAGTCACAGCCACAAAAAACACTACCATGGAGTTCGCAGCCAAAAAAAAACTATCGCTTCTATACAAAAATATGTCGCGAGCTGTACACAGAACAAAACCACAATTTCATGAAAGGAAATATCAGGTTTTGTTACAACAAAAAAGGCTACAGCGGTGTGAGGAAACCCACGGCACAGGTCGCAGCTAAAACACGAAAAAAATGGCCTCTAAAAATGACGTGAATCTGAGGTCGTGGGACCTTAAAAAAATTGTGCCTGAGGCTGCAAACAAAAACGAAAAACCCTTGAATGCAGGCTTAGGTTTGCAGCAACAAACCAGACGAGGAAAAAAAACGCCCCAAGAAAAACCTTCGAACACAAAATCGTGAGCTACAGAATTTGTCCCAAAAAAAAATCGCTGTTTTTTAAAACACTGAAAAAAATTCATTTAAAATTTTTAGAAACAAAAAAAAAAAATTATTCCCAACTCTGATACCATGTTTTAGTAAATTATTGAATGAATTATGAAATGATCAAAACGATCATTTAAAGAATTACAAAACAGATGTTTCTATAACGAAACATTCGTAAAATAAAAACCATCTAATATTTACACTGTTACAATACTGACCATTAAATAATAGATAATAAAGATATTATTCTAATAATAATATCATCTTGCACGGATGAATTAAAATATATGTGTAGTAATATTTTAGACTCTAGTCTATTTATCTCACACGGTAATGTCTTGATTCTGAGTTGAAAAGATGAATATCATGCACATCTATTGATCTACCTATCTAACTAGTGCTTCCCTATTAATGTCTTTATTATTTGAAAGAGAAAGTGAACTAATGTAGAATGTGTCATGTTAGACTTAGGTTCCTTCTCTCTTGTACTTTTGCATCAATAACTAAGTAATGGTTAGATGAATCTATTGCGGTTATGTTAGTTTCATGTGTTTGCTGTTTATATAGAAAAGTGAAACTATACTAATTCCTTATTAAATTTACTTTTTCTTAGTAGGAATATCATTAATTAAAGTTACTGAATCGTTTATTTATAGTTACTTCCCTTTGCCTCTTTTAGAGCATAGTGAAAGGCACAAATTCCTCTACACTGAGTTAGGGTGAAACCCTATCTCCCCTATCTAGTTACCTTAAGGTTCAGTATGCCTTGTGTTACCATCCCTATGCATACCCTTGCGTGAGTTGTCAATGTCTGTACAAGTGTGTCACATTGTGATGATTGTGATGTGCACCATCTTTCGTGGATAGAGATGATTGCAACTCTCTACCTGTGTGTCTGCACATATCTTCCACATGTGTAGTGCTGTTTGCGTGACAACAAAACTAGAGAATTAGCATGCATTGCATCATAATTAGTGTTGCAATTGTTAACACAAAAAAATTGCTAGCCTCATTTTCATTAATTTTGTCCTTGGTAAAATATGGGCATTACAAATACAATTATGTGTGTTCTATCACAATATTTGATGCTTCCTCTATTGTCTCTGTGGATTTTCAGGTGTAATCTACTAATTTGGGTGTGTAGGTACTCCAATACATATTTATATTGAGTGTAGTCATTTCTCTATGTTTGTAGGTACACTACGTGGGATAAAGAATCAGTAACTAGTAGGTAGAAATTTTAAGTTCATGCATACTGCAAGTAAAATTTCCTGAATAAAGACAATCAAAGCCAATAGTCTTATGCATTTTTTGAGCTTCTAATTTTTACAAGGTTACAAATATGCATGAAAGTGGTGCAACATCAAGTTGAATGAGTATATCAGCAATTTTGGTTCTGCTATGAATGTCAAAAACAATAAAGCTAAAATCCAGTCAATGTATATATATGTGTGACCTCAATATTCCTTAACCCTTTTTATGCAAGGTTTCTTAAAGATATGCATCCTTTAAAAATTAGTGCAAACCTGGTTGGGGAGAGGTATGAAGATATGAGGAGACAACGCCAGTTGTAGAAGACAGAGCAAAACCTCTCCTAAGCTTCACATTCTCTCCCATGATGGCAGCAACTTCCATGAGTGCACTTTGAACAGTTGTCTCCCCAGATAATTTAGGATGATCCAATTTTATTTTCATTTCCTGCAATAAGAACCAATCATGTTACAAACAACAAAGTAGTCCAGCAAATTTCTCCGGTGCTGCATTCTAGATCTTTTTGTCTTGGAACACACTTCTCAAATAAGGCATCACTTCCCACTTCAAACAACAAACTAGTATGCATTCTTACAGTTAATAATGAAAAACTCGGAATTTAACATTGGACTAATATTAGACCACTAATAATATTTTTCTCATATCTAAGAATGGTGTGTACAAAACAGTGATTCAACAGCTTCTGGCCACCACAGACGGTCATTAATACATTGCATCTTAATATCCCTGAACAACCAAAAATGAATTCCAGTGTCCACTTTCTGATCAGTCTACAGCTAAGTGAAAAGGAAATAATATTTAATCTAATGAATTAAATGTCTAAACTTAAAGTGATAGAGCTACAAACCTATATGAATTCTAGAGTCTCAATATTTGTCAATGATTATCCAAAACCACAAAGCTTCCTTGCCAAAGAGTATCATTCACTTTATGTCAATGGCAATAGCCTGATAGTTTTTGAAAGAGTGGCGGCAATATAGAGGGAGATTAAGTATACCTCCTATAACTTGAAGCTTATTGATGACTTTTGTGGTAAGGACACTATTTTGGGACATCTGTAGGGGAATCTAGTGTGCGCAGATCTCATCCTCTTGGGATTTCATGCAGAGATGATCATTTATCCTCTTACATCTGAGTATCAGCATGACACAATTGTTAAGTTTTCCTGGTATAGTTAAAAGGGGATATGGATCATTATAAAAAGTTGTACAGTTGAAGCAATAATTGGTTGATTATTCTCTCTCAGCGAGTGACTTCTATGTGGGGAAAGTGTTATGAAGAATTATACTGTATACATCTATAATCAAAAGATAGCAAGTGAGCCTCTTGGATCTCAGAGAATGGATTATATATTTCTCTGATTTTGTTATGGTACCCATAAACATACCCCAATTGAACAAGCAATCAAAGTTGCTCTGTTCAAGATAAAAAAGGGCAAGCTTGACACTCAAAATGAAAAAAGATCTATTTTAGGAGATAACATGTATAAGAGCAGCATGCATTAAAATAGTGAGCCCTCATGTAGCCAATATGCTGTTCTAGGTAATACATGACAGCATTGATTAGAAACAAAAACCACACACTGGAAATTCATCCTGTTAGGGGCATAAAAATGACACTAAGACATCACCACACAAGCCACATGCCAGAGTGGCCAGTAAAGGCCGTTACAAGTGAGTCCCCACCAATCAAATTAGACAAAGAAGATTATGGAAGAGGCGTGCATCCCTTCTTCCTCTATAGGTAAACTGAATGCAATTTGCTAAATTTGATTCTTGAATAAGAACAAAATATGGATTTGTGAGGAAAAAAATTCTCATCTTTCATTCAAAAATCCCATTTTTTAACCTGCACATACAAATGTAGCAGATCTAAAATTTGATTGTGAGGGGCAAGCAAATGAGCCAGGGGATCAGAAACTTGAAAAAGAAGGGATCAAAAACCCAGCAGCTTGCATGGGAAGGGTAACAACTCAAACCTAAGAAGGTTTTCCAAGTGCCATAAGGTATTTTTTTCCTGTACTTATTTAATCCAATTCTAAATTGACTATCATGCAAAGGGAAACTTACATTGATACATCAATACAATTGAATTTATCTCCAAAACGGGGACTGCATGCTTCTGTGTTGATATGTTACCAGTTTTCTTACATAGGAATTTCTAGACAGATTGCCATTTGTCATTTTCTCTTGATAAATTCCACACAGTTTTACCATTTACTGTATATAAGATATCTCATTCCCTATGGCTTAAATATTCACTTAAATGGCACATCTAGTCAGTTCCTCAGCAGTCCAGATATATACTTGTAGAGTAGGACCAATATAAGATTGGGTTCATGAAAAATTTCCCTTGCAGGCAAACCGTACTTCTATAGTAGCTTCAAAGCAAAAACATAGGAACTCACCTTCAAATCTAAAGATAGGAAACTCCTTTTAGTAGATTCGCCTAAATGGATCAGAAAACATTAATTTCATCCTTCAAAGTTTTCAGTATACTTCCACATCCTTCTCTCATGCCAACAAGTGGAAGACCAAACGGTATAGTAGCAAGGAATAAGAAGCCCCAGAGTCATATTGTATGGAATCATATATAGGGATTTTGCCTCTGCATAAAGCTACAACAAATATTCACTTTCCTTGTGATTCTGAATGAAATTGCATCTCTTTGAACATCTTACTATTTACTCTGGGTATCTACTGCTTAGCTTGAGATGTGATCACATTTGAGTTCCCAATCTATGTAAAGTGATTCAGATTCATTCAAAAGCCAAGATTTCATGCATTCAAATGTATCCACCTCTACCTTATGGTCTATACCATGTAACCGTTTAAATCTCCTTGTTTTGGAGATTGTAACTGCGCTATTAACCATATGAAAAATTCACAATGAGCATGGTTAATACCTTTCTGTATTGATTCTCATTTTTTTAAACCAGTCTTAATTGCACCTACTCTCATAAGAATATTCAGTGGCCCAAGTTGAATTAACAAGCGCATAGGTTCATGTCTCACACCGTATCATGTTTGACCTGCATATATATATATATTTAAATAGCTCATAGAATAGACCAAAATTTTTAAATAACTTCCCATAACAAATGACAAGAGCAGATTGAATCCCAATTCATTTGTTTTGCCCCCAAAAATCAAAATAAGGTAAAAACGCTTAATACAATACTGATTTTGAATCTCTGGCATAGCCTTACCTCTAAAACTTTTGGATTTATCGTCCCAGCTTGTAATAGATCTTTGGGTAAAGATTCCATGGTCAAAACGGATCTTGCAATAGATAGTGCCTGCCATTTGACATATCCATATCAACTTTAAGTGTTGCAATACATTTGAAAGGATCACAAGAAAGGAAATGCAAAAAAACTAAGAAAGGATATAGCAATAAGCAGCAATACAAATATAGAAAATTTAACAAGCATGAGAAATAGGGTGAAAGAATAACATCTATCATGAACAGCTGAATACAATGAACTAGACTGTTAGAATGACCCTTATCTAGCACCAATCTTAACCAGTTAACAATTAATCTGTCAAATAAATCAATCAGATTTCCACAATCCATATGAATTGTAAACTTGATTTCTGGTTTTGATTGTGTGTAATTTTTTAGCATCAACGTTTCGGATCACACTCCATGATCCATCATCAGGATGTAAGAGCAAAGAGCATGAAGGAATGTAAAAATCATTACTTCATACTTTTTGCTCTTACATCCTGATGATGGATCACAGAGTGTGATCCGAAACGTTGATGCTAAAAAATTACATACAATCAAAACCAGAAATCAAGTTTAAAATTAATCTGTCTCTTATTATCAATTAACTCAAAGTTAACAGTAATAGCCTTGACCACTCAATGGTCAAATGGGATGAGCTCAAGGGGTAAAATCATGGGAACTTTCTTAATGAAGACCATGTCCAAATCCCCAAGAGACATGTCACATACATACAAATGTTGAATGTTAATTTATCACATGATTCACATACAATTGCGGTGTATGCTAATAGAGGAGGTAAGTGCCAGTTCTAAGTAGATATGACAGGAAATATACCCCCGGACCATTGCATCTAAGCCCAAGGGTACCTCTCAAGAGGATATTATTTGTTGACCAATCAAAAAAAAACCTTGACCAGTTTATCAGATAGAATAAGAACAAGTTTTAAAAATATCTCAAGATTAAGAATGGAAAAAAGATTGAATAATCATCATAATTGCAAAAATATTTGTCAGGAATAAATCAGCAAACCAAGGTCCAAAAGATAACAATTTCTTCAATTAGTTGCGAAAAAATCGTGTTGGTGTTAAAGTAAATTGGATTAGGATCAAGGTTAAATGTAGAGTAACTCAAAATTTTAAAAAACTGCAATTTTCCAGATAATATCATCAAAAACCAACCAAAAATCAGGTTGACTGATTAAATCAGAAAAATTATGATTTTTAAAAGATAAAAATTGGCATGGGGGGCAAGTGGCAATTAATCTGGATTAATTGGGATAAATCGATGATTCCCCTACTGTGGAATAATGCATTAAAAATGTAAATGATTATTGTTTTAAACAGCACCAAGAGTACTTCTCCTTTGTTTCACAATAAGCATTGCAATCAACACATATCACTGGAAACTGACAAGTGTGTCAAGATCTTATAAATTGTTCTTACAAACATTGAAACCCAGATTTGTGCTAGCTATTTAGCTTCTATCAGTTATTTGAATGAGATTTATTATCTGGTAAAGCCAATGAATTCAAAAGTAAGGATAGAAAAGGGATACCAGATGCTGGAATATTTCATTCCTAGCAACAAAGTCAGTCTCGCAATTAATTTCAATAACAGCAGCTGTTTTCTCATCCTGAGCCAATGCCAATGTCCCTTCAGCTGCAATACGAGATGCCTTCTTGGACACACCTGCAATTCCTTTCTTCCTCAACTCTGTATATGCAGCCTCTGCACCAATCCATTCCAGATACAAAGTAATACTAAGAAAGATCCACTGCACAGCTTTTAATATTTCATGCTCAAAAAAAATTTATTAATATTAAGAAGCATTTTGTCACATGATCGTAGCAGCACATTTATTTATGTGGTAAAAAGTGGACTTATTGCAAAAATGACCTAAGTTCAAAGCCTTATTTATGTGGTAAAAAGTGGACTTATTGCAAAAATGACCTAAGTTCAAAGCCTAATGGCCATGCACCCATGCTGATATGGCTTGATATAAATTAGCAAAGGCCTTAATTCAGCAGTAACGAAAGGGTTCTTTAACTTATGAAAAACACATTGATGATTGTCAGTGAAGTGTAAATTCAAAAGTGAGATTCATGGAAGGTTGCGGTCTTAGGTCATCCAACAGGATTGCAATCTTGGAGTAGTCCTTGCTTATACAGTTAGTCTTAGACCAGGTGCAAGTCCTCAGAAAATGTGGAGGTACAGATATCTAGATGGTAGCTGTGAAACAATACTAGATTATTCACATGCATTAATAACAAAAAGTTGTCCCATCCTTTGATGTGGCTACTAAACCCCTTGCGAAAATTAATGCCCAATAAACAGTTGAGTCTGCATGTGCAAGCCATTGGTAATTCTTCAATTATATAAAAATCTTCTAGAACCATTGAGTTTGAAAAAAAAAAATTTGCCAAACTTGACATCAAAGGAAAATAGCAAAACAAAACCTGGGCTACAACTACTGAATTGGGCTGTGGTCTGGCAATAACGTGGGGCATTTATCGCAAGTCATCTCAGGTTCAAAATCTGGCATGCGTGTGCAAGGGATCGAGGTTCAAATCCCTCTCGCTGCAATGAGGAAGTCACTAACTATGGCAAATATGTGGGAAGATTTTGGCATAAAGATTATGTAGTACACTAAGCAACTACCCATGTTTACAGAAATAAAGTTGTGGTCCAACCTTACACTGTGCCGTGTTAAAGGGCAGTCTATATACTTACGGAACACTTACCGGGCTAAAAAGGAAACTAGCAAGCATGGCCCAATGCTAATGGAGCTTGTAAAAAAACAAAATTAGGAATTACTTTACTTGCAGTGATCCAATTACCTGATTGAGGCGTGAACTGCATGTTAGCTTCTCAGGTAGGAAGAACGATGCCCCAATGTAATCAATGCGCCCTTCCCCCATTTCATAAGAAAAAAAAGGCATGACGTAAAACTTGCACAGATGATTGTCCTTGTAACAGGGTGTCGCTTATCTCCTAAGATTAAAGTTTTTATCTTTTGGGAAGTAGCGGAATGAAATAGACGAAATTACCCAGCATCGAGCATCTGTAAGTATCCATCTATAGAATTCATTAACCGTTTTGCTTTGACAGTGGTCTGTTTGCAGTGTCTTGTTTTGCTAAGTGTTTCTGGATGAGGCTGCATAGCATGTGTCTGAAAATTAAACATGATAAACAGTGTGATCCAAATACCATTTGGCAAATTTGGCTAACCATTTTGGGCCAAATGAATGTTGCAACGGAATAGTGACCCAGCAGTTGTGGCCTATAACACTACATATCTTACTACAATCATGATACATTTCTCTGATTCCAACAAACCGGATTAGGTCCTCTTGGGTTTGTTAGAAGCAAACAAGCCACACAACAAAAAATAGAGAGAGCGCTACCTCAACAGGCAGAACAACCCAGCATGACGCATATAGTAATGGGATGGTTCTATATCGGGGCCTTAACAGGTCAATGGATTGGGAGTGTGAATGTAATAAGGTTCAAATCACCCTGATCCCAATAAGGTAGCCCACAACACCAGCGGACCAAGTTGTGGGCTATCGATTATGATATATACGAGTGTAGCAATGCTTTCAAATGTTAAAGATGTGGTGCAAAATTATTTTCATACACAACCGTACCCAAGATTTACAAAACTGGATTAAATAAACAAAATCTATGCATAAGAGGGTTTAGAGGGCACACATACCCAGGTTCCAGTTGGAAGTAACAAGAGCAGCTTTGACATCCTTCATGGGTGCACTTGTTCTCTCTCTTAACTGCTTTATCAAATTCACTTGGTCCGATACCCCAACCTCCACACTGTATCTTCTGCGCATGTTGTCGAATTCAATGAAGCGTGATGTGAGTGAGGATTGAACTGTGTCCCTGCTGATTCTGTTGCCGTGTTTTGATTGATGTAGATTGGATTGAAGCCCATATGAAGAATAATAACACTGAGATATCTTGAACTGTTTGAGGATAGATGAGATGGGACGTTGGAATTTGCTTGCACACGCCATTTTTGGTTCTGACTTCTGAAATCTATTGCCAGAGAGTATTGTTCATGTTAAAGTAGAACCCCAACGGAGCTTCGAAAAACAGAGCTCTCCAGTCCTTCACTTCCTCCGAAACAAAACAATAGGACACCAATTTAATTGAGAGTACTTCGAAGATAAAAAATAAAATATAAAATATTACTAGCACTTCAAATGAAAGGAGGTGCAAGGATAGGTTGATAGGTTTTTTATTTGAAAGCATAATAAATGAAGATTTAGATAATAAAAGAAAGTGTGTATAAAAGTGACTTATAAACATTTACTATTATAGAAGGAAGTTTTGTATATAGTAGCATTTATTTTAGATGTATTGTACTTTTTTTGTAGGTTGTTCTAGGGGAGAGGACTCGGTAGTTGAGCACTCTAACTTTGCACTTCTCAAAATTTTACGTGGAAAGTTCAAATCACTCCCATTTTTTCATAGTAGCTTACTTGGCAAGTCCCTTGCTTATAACTAAGGTTTCAGGGCCACGTCATCAAATATGATGCCACATCAGCATGCTTTTTGCCAAGGTGTCCAAAACAGCCCCAAAAAAAAATGAGACCAATCATAGTGCATTAGGGACCCCCATACTTGAGCAGCTGATGTGGCATCACACAATTGGTTGCTTTTTAGAATAAGGGACACATTTCATTCAATTATGGGTAGTCATCATCAGCAAAAACAACTTTAAAGTCACAACTATTGATACAATGTTGTAAAAAATATTGGATATTAAATCAAGAAGTGTGGGTATTAAGTGAACAATTCCTATCACAACCATTGGAACGTGTTCAAGTACTGGGTCCTCTCCCCTAATAAAACTCAGAATTGAAATGCATGAAAATACAATGTACCAATTTCTAGGCATCCTTTCCACAACATTCACATCTCCAATAACCAATACAAAAATAACATCATGAACGCACATTAACAAATTCTATATGTATTTACCAAAAGCATTTACATATTATACCTAAGAGCATTTACATGTCATATCTTGGATACTAAAACTATTTTCATTATCTTTATTTTGCACTTTTCATAGAGCGCATGAATTGAGATTACAATTTTTTGCAACCACAAATTTATGCACAAGCAACAATATTGTCAACCATCATATTATAATGCATTTTCTCAAACTTACATATTGTTCCAAAAGTTAGATTTTAAATGGTTGTAATAATTTGATCCCTCGTATTTCAATTCTAAAGCTAAAATAATCCCACATTTTCTAAGGTTGATAAAAGCCTAAAAATTTATGTTTTGTACCAATTGATTGATATGAAGCAATAAGGGTAGATTTAAAATCTTTCATGTTAGTAGTTTGGTAAGCACTTCTCAAAAGTTATTCCAAGTCCTCTGTAAATTTGTTTTTGTACAAAGTATCTTCAATAACAAACATGAGTTTTGTGGGCAAAAAAGTTCTTGGTATACTCAATTTGATATAAAAATAATAGGAAAAACTAATTTATTTTTTTTTAATGTGAATAGAGAATGTGAAATTCGTGCATTAAAGTATCCTTCTCCTTCTTGTTATTCATTTGGAATGTATACAATCAATACTCATCCATGGTTGTATTTGGACCCACTTAAAAGAACACAAAGTAATGATATATTTTTTTAATTGAATTATTTCATCAATGTGATTATTTGTATTTTGTTTACACATTAATTACATATGTATTGTTGGGTTTCAAATATAGAGGAAATGTCTTGGTCCGTCTTAAATATATTTTGAGATTATTACTTTATCATAAACTTCATTTATAAGTTAAAAGAGTGAAAAATTAATATTAAATCTACATTCAATAATATATTTATATCACTAATATTGTAATTATTAAATGATATATCTATATTCAAAGGATTTTTATTAATAGGTTTCTATTTTTTTTACTATAGATTTGCTTTTCCTTATCATTATGAGTGTCACCCATAAATTTAACACAAGTAGTTGGAATGTGCATCATATAATAGTGGGTTAGCAAGTAAAAGGAACTGCATGACTCCTGGTGAGCTTTCCTTAAGAAACAAGAGTTTTATACCACCCCCACATTATCTTTGAAGTTAATGAAGACATGAAAACAAGAGACTTATACCACCCCCACATTATCTCCAATCTTTTTTTTTTAATAGTGCTTATATGTGAGTACAAAAGATAATCACCTATTAGTTGAAGTTGAATGTCTAGCTATTGAACTAAATAATATATAAAGATAATTAAAACTCTGACTACATATGTATTTAATCAAATTTTAGTATGGTTAACATTGACACGCGCTAACCTTAATTGACAAATTAAAAAGAAGGGAAAAAAATTGTGGAGCCACATCATTCTTCTCAATAAGCAGTTGTTGCTTATATCTAGCCCCCCTTTTTTGTCAAAGATTACCCCATGTCTCATGATGTTGCTTAAGCCTGTTTTATGCTTAAAAATAAGCATAAGTGTCTTCATGCTAATTTTTTAATTAGCACAAAAGGATAATTTAAAATCTTCTCCTATTTTCATGGAGTTGTTCTTTCTTAACAATTTAAAATATGCTCTTGAAAATAGGAGGGGCCCCTTCTTTTTTCTTGCTCCAAAATTTATGCGCATACATATTTTAATGTTTGTTTGGACCAATATTTTTTTCAATTACACTGAGCATTATTCATAGTTTGAATTATTTATGTATGTACTGTCTGTACCATATTTGAATTGCAATTTTTTATCTCTGTATTATTTCTACCATGTTTGAATTACTTATCGCTAGCGCTAGCCCAACATACTCTTTGTATCACCAAGGAAAATAGAAAACACAAATGACTAATTCCTTGTGTGATTGGTTGCATTGTTTGTATTGAAGATCGTACCTTTGTAATTCAACACTGTTGGCTAATTTGCAAGGTAGGAAAGATATTTAATTAGCTTTTAGAGGTGTTTCGACCTATTTTTGGCAGTCTTCTTGAGGCTTCCTCAACCTAGTATAATTGGCTTGTCATTTTTAATTAAGTTGAGTTTTGTTTTTTTAAGTGAGTTTAAAAAAAAATTAAAAAAACGCTATGCATAGAAAATGGCAAATGAATGACTTTTGTAGTGTCTATATCTGGATTATATGTTTTGCAATATGAGGTGTACATGGTAAATTTTCATCTTTATGTTCTTATGCAGTGTTTAAACACGGAGAAGAGAAATCTGAAAATTCCAGCATTAGGGGAAAATGTCTAATGGATATCCAATGAACTCTGATTTCGATGACTAATGGCTCATCTATTTTGAAGGGATTAACATGTGATTCTTTTTCTTTTGGAGATAATCATGACATTCAAAATATCAGTTCTAAAAATATAAAAATTATAGTTGAACCAGCATGCACAGTATAGGCTAGATTTAGCTTGAAAAGAGAAGAAAAACTTAGAACATAAAGAACAAAGCGACAGTAAAATGAATTATCTTAACAAGAGTGACTGTTTAACTTTACACTTATCTGCACATACAAAATAATCAATGGGCTACTAACCAATTGAGATTCCTTTGATGAATAAACAATTGTGAAGTTAACGAATATTGAATAGAAATTAATAATTAAAAAATATATTTTACAATAAAAAAAATTAATTTTAAGTTGACTTTAAAAAATAAGCATAATTAATTATATTCATGGGGCAACCCACTTCATAAAATGCTTCTTAAAATTTTGAGCAATTACTGCTAGCCAAATTAAGCTTAGCAGCCATGGAGACCTACCCTTATCTTTTATTTTTAAGTTGCAGCTGCTCCAAGAAAATAGGGAAAGATTCCAATTTATCCTTTCCTTGTAATTAAAATATTGCACAAGAACACGATAACTGCTTAAAATTTAACAAAAAATTGCATTTAAGTACTCACATGAGGACATGGGATAAATCTGCATGCTTCAAAATTTGTGCTATTTAATTGAAGTCGGGATTTTGTCACTCAACTCTCAATAGACATGAATATTTTGATTGTATGTGGTAATGACTGATTTTTGGCAATACTTTTTAGAAGATGATATGGAAGGAAAAGTGACAATTGGGACATCAAAAGTATTTGGTCTAGGCAGGTTTGGCAGTTTTAATCATCAAGCTTTTACCAATAAATGCAATCAAGTTTACACCCAACATAGGGATTTGTGAGTGTAAAGTGATTCATTTGCATAATTCTTCGGCAGAAGATAAGGAATTGAGCAGAGATTGAGAGCTCCAAGAAAGGGCACGTCAATTTAGCTTTCTAGAAAGGAGTCATATTGCAGTTTTCTTCTAAGAATATTGTGTCTGAAATTCAAATGCAAAAATCATTTTTGTTGCATAGCATTTCCAAATATACCAAAGTTGTAGCAATTGGAAGTCACCGAGGTGACATTTCATGGCAAATGAATTTTTTAATATGTTGTAATTTGCTTGACAAGAACAAAGAAACAAGCTAATTCCCAAAAAAATTTCTCAAAAAACATTTTGGGTCACTATAGCATGTGATGTTTGGTATCTTCTTTGAAACTTGAGAATATATGTATATTAATTGCATAACAGAAGTAGTCAGTTAGGCTCCTTAATTTGACAGTGTTAGTGGTGTTTTCATGCATTTCAAGCATCTGCATCTAGGAAATAGCAGTATCAAATTGAATGTGGTTGTGTATAACCTTGTATATGTTACAAATCATGCAACAAATTAAGTATCAAAGCAATTTTCTAGTCCTTGTGGTAGGTTTGTCACAAGCATGTTCAGAGGCATAGATGAAAAAACTTACCAAAAACTTAGCCCCAACTGTTTTGAAAAACTCGCCTATGACTCGTGGTTCTGTAATTTTAAATTTACACAGAGAAAGTGCACTTAAACAGTTAGATTAAAACATAAGTTAGCATCCACCCATACATCTGAAGAATACACTGATTGTTAGTGCTTAAAAGTTGGAAGGAAAGTTTCATGAGAAATGAGCAACATAAAAATCTTTGTTCCATAGCAATCATCTCCTTAGAAGTGAGCAATCAAGTCAAACCAACCTTGCCCCGAGGGACACGTTCAGGACTAATCGAGACTAAAAATTAGGCAGCCTTGACCACACCATCAACAACAATTATTTACAAGAAGACTATGGTCGTCTAATAGACGCAAATCGAAGCCACGTCTTTTCTGTGGATCAAAATAAAATAGTGTCTTCCATTATATTCACACAAACACTAAAACAAATGAGAAGGTTTATGTTGTGACAAATATAGAAGCCATGGGCTCTCCATGGATTTTACTGTTTGTGTATGTGAGCAGATGGCAATCAAGCTCATAATAAAAAACAACTATAGTGCTCAGTTTGTCTTATGATCAACTAAATTCTTATGGTTTCTCTAAATGGTGTGTTTTGTGTCAGGTTTTATAACTTGACAGCGAGTGGTTATGACTTTGTTGTGTGGTATGCCAATGATTCACAACGGACTCTGGCATGGATGAAAAATTCAACGTCTTTGGTGGGCACAAATTCTTCTCTCACCTTAAAGAACGGATCTATTTCAATCATAGATGAGAAAGGGTTGATCACCTGGGGTCGAGATGTCTCTATTTCTTGTTCTGTAATAAACCTCACCTTCCAATATACAGGTAACTTGGTACAAAAATGGGTACAAGAAGTGTATACAAGGCACTACAAACTCTCTAGAATGAAAATGTTACTGTGGAATGAATTCTCCTCCCTTCAATCACAAAACTTTGTCAATGCCATATCCATATTTGATCTTTCTCTAAAGATCTTTGCTTGAAAGAGACGTTGCACACTCTGCTTACTACCCACAACCCAACTTACGCTCTTCCATAAATTTTCAATTATTACAGACATGCATTGCAAAAAATGTCCAATCAGAGGGTCGAGCAATCTAATCTTTCATCATCAAGAAGGGAATGAGTAAAACCTCTGAAAATAGACCTTTTCTCAAATCTGTAATGTCACTAAAGTTGAATAGGATGATGGTATCCCATACCTTTAATGATACTAGTTTTTGACAATGTCGTTGCCTGCCTTTTTGACGTCCAGACAAAACCCATACTTTTCTGCATATAATAGGTAAGAGAATAAATGCAAGGATGGTAAAGACGCGTAAAATCTACTTATGTATGGGACATTTATGTCATCTTAAAATCTTAAATTCTGATTTGAAAACCATTTCCTGGTAGTTGAAAAACATTTTCCCACAGTTATTTTTCGATGTGAGACAACTTCCAGTTGTAAGCAACCTCAAAAGGGAAGCATATCCACTAATTCTTATTATTTTAGATAAAGGATTGGATAGAGTAAAGTATTTGGAATCCCAATAATAAAACAAGTAGATCCATTTTGGTGTGTAATGGGGTGTGGAAGGTCAATTAGGAAAAAAATTGTCTATTTTTGCACACATTTGTGTAAAACTTTTTAATTGGGAAGATAATCATGTTTTATTATCAATAGGCTTGTGTCATGTTTATAATAGACTGGGAGGGAGGGATAGAAAGAGGGAGAGAAAGTGGGAAGACCAAGAGAGGGGTAAGGAGATAAAGGTAGACAAGAACATTAAGACGGAGAAGTAGATATAAAGAGAGAGATGAGAGAGTGATAAATAGAGATGGAATGGATAAATATATAAAGGGAGAGGGGGGAAAAGAATAGGAGATGGAGATATAGATATATAAAGATGGGTATGTTAAGTGATATATAAAAAGAGATAGATAAAGGGAGAGATATAGGAGTAGACAAGCAAAGAGACAATGAAGAAGAGGGGGGAGGTAGAAAAGGGAGAGGGAGAGAAAGAGAGAGTGAGACATGTATATAGATCAAGCGGAAGAGAGG
>MU225437.1:1554630-1575674 GCA_018584345.1 Thuja plicata
ACTTAAGCATAGAGTAAATAGACTAATAATTAAATGATTTAATTATTAGCTATACTAAGACTACTCTAACAGCATGAAGGAACTCCTAGGTGAGGGACAAAAGTTGTGGGTATTGTAGCATCATGGAGGAGTGGACTATGGAATGGAAGAAGCACCATTGAAGGCGATCAACATAAACTCCATTGATGGGAGTCATTTAAAAGAGAAATAGGATGCAGCTGAGGCATTGATCCAATGATGTAGATTAAGAGGCGAAGATTGTTGCAGCTTCTCACTAGAGCATTTCCATGGGACATGGAAAATTTTAAGCATGGGAGTATGGTGCAGAGGCACCCCGACCTTTATACGTGATGATAAGTTTCATAATATTGATGTTAAGTCATTTAAAATTTTATTAATTTGCATTGTAATGTATTCAAAAAAGGGATTATATTTGTAACCAAAAGTCGAATGGAATACTAAGGGTCATAGGGTAGACGAACAATTTTGTAGTTGTCAGGGAAGATGGACGGGTTTGTAACTATCCAAGAAACTCTCTAAATGGATATAAATGTAATCAAATAGGAGAGAGGTAGGAAGTTATGGGCGGAGAGAGTAAAAAGGATAAGGAAGAAGCCTAACGGGTCTCTAGCTACCGCCAGAGAGCCATGCAAATTGTAATTATAGACCTTAAGTTAATAGTAAGTTGTTTTGAATCACATTCTTTAATGTTGTCGAACATTCTTGTTCATGTTAAAACAATGAAAGCCTTATTTCATTTCGAGTTATTGAGTTATCAATAAAAAATTTTAAATAGTCTATTTTTTATGAATCAGGTTGCATAACAGTCCCTATTTGGGACATTGGAGATCAATTTTTGTTTACATCCTTGGAAGTCATTTTGAATATTGGTTTTGGAATAAGTCAATTCAATACCTTGTTACTTTATGTCCTTGAACAAATACATTAAATTCAAAACGGTTTTCAAGAACCATTACAAGAATCCAATGTTGGTTTTGAAACAAGCTATAGAGGAGGTTGTTGGCTTTGTCTATGCCCACAAAGAAACTGAGAGATGGCATTTTAATAGTCACTTTTGAGGAGAATTGGGAGAGATCTTTTTGTAGAGTTACTTGTATCCGAATAGCCCATAATTTATTGAATGTCACTCTTAAATATGACCAACAAAGATCATGGTATTTTGACTCAGCCCGTGAAGTGAGAGGAAAGGTGGCGAACATCATGTGTGCTTCTTCGTGTTGAAACCAACCCACGAGATGGTGGAATGCCATCATAGTCTATGGAGGAGCCATAAGACATGCAACAATCATTGAATATTGGTGAGATGAATCAATGATTAATTGTGGAGTATAGCATTTAGCCGATGTTATTATATTAAGTTGACATTTTTATAATTATCGAAATATCAAAAGATTGTGAATCTCAAATAAATGTTTATGGAAGAAAATAGTAAAGTATAATATGCAGATTAAAAGGGTCTTTGATGTCTCTCCGCATCATGTAGCCACTATGGGAATTATTTTAAATTAGTTACACCATCTCAAAATGGTGCTTTATCACTTAAAATTTCATTTCTCCTTCTTAGTGCAATTTCATGGTATATTTGCCAACTTTGGCACACTTAAAGTTGCAATTACTAAATATTTTCTTACTTGTCACAATTTTACAACCTCTCTACAACTCTACTCAACATCTTGGAATGACATTACTATTGAAAGGTGCAACTTCCTTTACTTTAAATGGCCTTCTCACTAGTTGCATATTTCTAATCACTCAACTGCTTAATTGTCATTCTATGTTCTCATTGCCCCTTTAAAAGTGTGTCATTTACACTTAAATGAACCTAGTTCTCATATCACACTTTATCCTAGTATTAGAACTGAAGTGACAACTTATCCTTAGCATCTACCTCACAGAGTTGAGGTCATGATAGGCAGTTTTCCACCACCTGCCCCAATACTGACCACAATGGAGGAACTTGGTTCTAACATAACATATATTTACGGCCTCGTAGAGACATACAGACCAATATCTTCATCTCTTTGGAAGCTTGAATTGGACCTAGTTCCATCAGAGAACCATGGAGTTTTGGTGTTTATGCTTTTCTCTTTTTCCTGTGTGTGAACTTTAAAGATGAAAATGGAGCACAATGGAGGATGATTTCATGTTGGATTGTGTTGGGTGATATAGAGAAATATTAATACAAGTGTACTGTATTATCGCTTTTGTGTTGTCTTTGAATGCTTTAGGCTTGAAATGTTGTAGTCGAACGATGTGATAAATCTCGAGCAATTGTTGGCAAAAATGATGACACAACAAGTATGTTGTCATTTCTGATACTGACAAGGCAAACATAAACCAATGAATGACACATATGTTTTTCTAGTAAATGTTTTGCATGGATATGTGGTGTAAAAACAATAAATGGTTCTAAATGATTCAACGGTCATCTATCCCATTCAGATAATAGGGACCACTGATTTGTAAAATCAGGTCAGCTTGTAGATATAGGAAATGCCTTTGGCGTAACTAGAAGATCAAACCAAAACTAACAGAGGGTAAACACTATCAACATTTTAACAAAATTTCACTTTAAACTTTCACAATTCATTTTACTCTATTTCCCCTACACCGGCTTAAGAGATTCAAGAGGGTCATTAACTCGGTAGTCCTCTAAATTGAATTTCATTCCCTTACAATTAGTTTTTGCCTATTATGCCTTGAAAACCTTTCACACTATTTCTTGTTCATGAGGTAAATCCTTCAAGGCCTCTCAATCCATCTAAGGCTCTATTCATTACTCTTCCTTTTCACTTAAAGTGCTCCATAGAATGAAAGGGCTGAGTAAAGGATTGTATATGCTAACTTGAATCCAGTCACACTTGCCTAGCTATGTCAGTGCCATAAGATACTTCATCTTATTCATCCATTCTTTCCTCATGCATTTTTGCATCACTTATTGAACATATTCCTTACCCTCCAACTCCAAACCCTGGACCAGAAACATAGATGCTATGTCAATATTATAATGATATCGACACTCTGTCTTCATGAATTCCTCCCTGAGCAAAATGTTGATTATTTGCAGAAAATGGGTTCCTTAAGTTTGAAAATGCTTTTCAGTCTCTTCTATGTAATATTGTCAATGAACGAAAGTTGTTATTTTTGGGTGAAAACTAGCGCAGGGTTCTATGAAGACACCTAGGGTCATCATGAGAGCTAATGAAGATAGATGATCTAAATCATCCCTAAATGTGAATTGGGATGTCCTTAAGCCTTTAATGGAAATTTGTAATGAAGAATGCAATAAAAATGTAAAAGTCATAGAAGTCCTGATAAAGGACTTAGGACCAAAAATGTTGTAATTTTGGTCAATAGTACCCCAAGGGTTAAATTAGGGTGTAGGTTGCTGTGATAAGGTCAAATAGATCCTAGGAATTAATTCAATGAGTTTGAATAGGTTTTAAGCAATAAAAGCACCAAAAACACAAGTTAATAATTCAAAATTTTGAATATTAAGCTAGTTATGTTTTGGTGGGAAATAGCAATTAGGAGTTTTTAACCAGTTTTAATCATTCCCAACCACTTGTAATCGGTTGTGGGAGTTATAAACTATCCTATAAACCTTCGTGAATGTTTAGAGAAGGGTAGGGCACATACTGGTGAAGGAATGTACGAAATGTACACACAAATGCAATAAAGTTACGAAGTTTCTTTCATATTTTGATCTCTTGTTGTATTTCCTTCATTGTTTTGTCATTGCAATGCAGTAAGGAATGCATTTTATGTTGTTTTGATCTATCTTTAAGGATTTCTATATTTAATTTCCAATTATATAGGCATAGGGTTGTAGACAATCACTTTTGCATTATTTTCCTTAAAGCAAAATATGGTAACCATCCCCTTTCTGTTCTAACTATGACTTGGGGATGGATGATTAACATGTATCATATTTAATTATGTATAAAAATTCAGGAATAGGTTAGAGAATGCAAGTGGTCGTCTATTTGGGCAAGTTGGAGTGCTTGGGTGCATGAAAATGCATTGAAATTGGTGGCTAAGGAGTAGCAACAGGAGATGCATCCATTGGAGGACCATATTTTATTCATGAAGTTGTTATAGGACACCAAGGTGATGGTGTAAAAAATATCAGTGGTTGAAGAAAGAATTTCCAAATGTGACATTGCTCAAGCCCTAGTTTATAGGGGTTTTAGGGGCAAATTTGCGTCTTTTATGCTTGTTGGGATAAAGGGACAAAATTGGTTGGATATTTGTTGTTTTGAGATAATTTCCTAAGACTTTTGAGGGTTTCATAGTCATTGGGTGTGTTTAGGGTATACTTCCTTTGTAAATCCACACAATTAGCCCTCTTGAAAACATAGTACGGTCAGTTTTTGGGATTGTTGGTCCAAAGTAACCACATAAATTTTTTGGATGTGTTTTGTATTAGGATAATGGGTATCTAGAAAAATATTTTGTTCTGGAATTTTTTTTTGAGAAGTTGTGAGTAAATTTGGAGAATTGGGTCACTGTTGGGCTACAAGCAGGCTAAGCCTAATAGGTGTATTTGAAGGTGAGAGTGTTTGGTGAGGTTTCTAACCAAATAAAATTTTGAAACCTTTTTTAATAGACATAAATAAGTACTTGGGACCATTTTTGGCATTGGGTAAAGTCTTGGTTGGATTTTGGGACCCTTGGAGCCTTTGGTGTACTTGGTCTTTAGGAGAGTTTGGGAACCTTGTATTTCCCTTATAAATACATATTTTCTTTGCAACCTTGATCATATCAATAACCACCCTACCACTCTACATAAATTTGACCCCCATTATCTAGTATATACTCCCAACATAGATCTCTCCTTCCCTCTGCTTCTCGATGCTTCTACAAGCATTGAGAATGATTTAACAACCCTTCCTTTAATAAAATATTTCTCTTTAGCTTACACATTATATCCCTTCACTTTCCATTATTATTTTCAGCATGTGGTGGCATATGGTAGATCAAGATGCTTGTGATTTAAATCTTTAAAATCTTCCCATGATTCATTTGTCTAAAAAACATTAAATGAAATTGCTACCTTGGAAGGTGTATACGCTAGTGAATTGTCACTCCTCAACATATGGATTATTTTATATTCTTTCAAAGATAGTAAATACTTCCCTATCATTTTATTGTACTCATTAAAATTCAAAGCTAATGGTTCACCCTTTATTATTGCATTTATAATTATCAGAGAATCACCCTCTAAATGTAGTTTTCATATGGATTTTTTTTTGCCATTTTGATGGTCAATAGTGTAGCTTGAGCTTTTGCCTCGTTATTTGTTCCTTCCATCAACTTCCTGGTATCCATCATTGAAATACTCCAAGAACAATCCTATGCAATGTATCATGCTCCTAACAAACTCATTTCACCCTTCGATGCTCCATCAAATTTTACTTTGATCCCACCATCTTCCACTTTTATCCACTCTACAACTTTGTGATATTTGGATCTGGATTAGCCCAGAGAGGCCCATCAACAAGTTGAATTATCTAAAAAAATGAGTGGCAATGGCTCTGGAAGCAACGGTCATGGCGGCCAAAACCTAGGCTTGTAGAGGTTTGATCGTAGATGCCTCAACTTTGCTTCACGGGTTGGAAGCCGAACAAACTATTGGAGCCAGAAAGGGTCATTTTGGGCTCCAACTAGAAAATTAAAACCTAATGGTTTTCATAATCTCTTGGACTCAACTCAGAGGTGGAAGAACCTAACCCTTGATCCCATCCCTATAACCAGAGGCCAAGTGGGTGGCTGTCATTATAATTGGCAAGCGCAAGGAGGCTGGATTCCCCCAAGGCAGGATACATGATAATGGAAGGAATGGAAGGAGAAGGGAGAGAAGAAATCTTCCATATTGGAAGAGGAATGAGACCCTAATGCCTCCCAATCATTTCAACTTCAAACAAATAGAAGCAAAATTTTGGAGACCTAAAGCGATGGGATCATCCAAGCCAGGAGGTAACATTGACTCCTTAGCTAAGCTAACATCCATAAAGGTAGACGACACCCTTCTCATCAGAACTTCTTCTATTTAATCAATAATGTTCAATGGGCAGAATTTGTAATAACTCTACTAGAAAAATCCTTCTTTATGAAGTGGGCCGTCGTTGGGCAAGATCCAATCCTGGATAGATGTCAACTGGGGAAAAGTTTTTGAACTTAAAACTATTAGAAATGAGTTTCTATTAGTAGTTAGCCCTACTAAGGTAGATAAGGAGTGGATATTGAAAGGTGACCCTTTTATGCTAGATGGGCTTGAAATCTACATTTGTGACTGGAAACCCAATTTCAATCCAGATAGAGAAGAAGTGGAAGACATTGCGGTCTAGATAAAACTATTCAACCTCCCGTGGGAATACAAAAATGAGGAAACCCTGAAGATAATCAGGAATATCATAGGGAAATTTCTCATGGCTGAAGAGGTTGTAGAAAAAACAATTTTTACATATATTCAAATATTCTAGTCAAAGTGCAGAAATGCTACCAAATCCTCGAATCGATGGTGCTAGGGACAGCTCATGGTGAATGGAGGCTAAAAGTGGAATTAGAAAAGGCAAATTTGCTTTTGAAAGCAGCCAAAGAACATTGGAAAGGTAAAAGTCTTGAAATAAATCAAAGCATCGAATGGATTAAGATGATAGAGCTTAGCAGAACAAATCAGCCCCAATGGTCTATCCACTTTGAAGAGGATATGATTTTAAACAGGGCCCTTGAATTTGGGAACTCTACTCACATAAATAATCGAGCTCAATCAGAGCAGATTTGCAAGATCATAGTAGGATCCCCATCAACCTCTCCACATAAGGATTTAGATAGCTCGAGCTCCACTCAAGTAGTAAAAGACACTCCTCAACCTCAGCCTCCTTCCCTATCAAAATCCTTAAATGGATCCATTCAGCTGGAGACTAACAATCTCAGCAAAACCTTAATTGTTCCTGACTCATTGGAAGGCAGACAGTAGACACCCACCACCTACGGGGTTGATCAAGAGGACATGAGCAGTAAACCAGATATCACCGAACAAGGGGATTTTCAAGTAGAAAATGCAGCTCAAAGATTAGGGAACAATGATGGACAATTCCTACCTCAGTGTAGAGATATTAATATTTCCCCTAATAGAGGTATGGTCACTATAGAGGAATGCACAATATCCTCTCCAAGATAATCTGGCCCTGGCTCTTCTATCATAAATGATATGGGATGGAATGCTTCTCCCCCTCAGCCTTCAGCACTGAATAAGAATGCTATTGAATTTAACCCCACATCTACTTCTGGCCCTTTAATCAGGGATTCCAAGGAAGGGGTCAATTTTTTTTCTCCCTCTTTGTTGCTATCTGATCCCATCTCTAGGGCCTCATCCCAGGAAAGAATTAGCTGCTTTCATCTGATCCTAGTGGCTCTTAATCAAATCCAAGATGTTCAGGACAAAACCATCTCACCTATAGATCAGGAGAAGAATGTAGGGGATCTTCATGAAGGGAAAATCTCACCCATCCGAAACCTAGACTGCTCCTTTGATGAAGCCAGGGATAGTGGGGACAATCTGCTAGATGTTGCCTCAAACTTGAGTTACTGCAGCGATGAAGGTGAAGCGGCTTATTTGAGTTTGAAGGACACCCTTAATGTTCTTGAGCAAAGGGGCTTAAACCAATCAAAATCCAAGATCAAAAAGCCTAGATTAGGGGAACAAAAAAGGAGGGGAAGAAAATCTGCAAAAGAAATGTCAGAGAAAGCTGGTTGTGCAGCAGACCAAACAATATTGTTGAGATCAGGGAAAAGGTTCACCTTTTCCCAAAAGCAACGAGGCTCCTTTCATGGAATTTCAGGGTCTGTAATGCCCCTAGAAAATCTCGCTTTCTCAAGAGAGGTCTTGACCAAGCGAGAGCAAATATTATTCTACTTCAAGAAACCAAACTAAAAGATGATGACATCAAGCTATTTCAGAACAAATTCTCCAGGTGGAAGAGTGTGTTTTCAAAGGCAAATGGTGCTTCTGGAGACCTTGGCATTTTATGGGATAACAATGCGGTAGAGGTAGTCCTGCTCAACCAATCTTCAAATTGGCAATGGATTGAGGTAACATCAAAATAATTACTATCCTGCTTTTATGTTTTTAATATTTATGGCCCTAACAATCCTATAGAAAAAGAGGCTTTATGGAAAGTTTCGACCAATCAATTAAATGTTAGAAAAGAGGATCTCTTTATCTTAGGGGGAGATTATAATGCCATTCTCAGCCCTTCAGAGAAGAAAGGAGGAAAAGGATGGCAAAGTAAAAGTCAAAATGACTTTGCTGAGTTTGTTACAAACAATGGATTAGTAGAATTGGATTTTAAGTCAGGGAACTTCACATGGACCAACAGGAGAAAAGGTTTTTTAAATATAGCAGAGAAACTAGACAGATATTTTCTGATGGGTAACTAGGAAGAGTAGGACTGGTTATGTACAATAGATATCTTACCTATTACAGGGTTGGACCATTACCCAATTATGTGTAATATCCAAGAGGATGTGGTTCTAGAATGCTCCCCGTTTAAATTCGAAGCAATGTGGCTTAGAGCTGAGGACTTTCATGGTAAGATTGAACTATGGTGGAGAATTGCTCCAAAGTGGGAAGGGAATAAATTTTTTATTTTTTTCAAAAAACTCCAACGCATTAAGGAACAACTGAAAATCTGGAACAGGGAAGTATTCCGAGATATTTTTGTTGAAAAAATGCAGTTAGAACAAAGCTTACATACCCTTAATGAAAATATTATTGCAATGGGTATGGATGAAAACTTATTTATGGAAGAACAATCTCTTCTCAGATTATACAAAGAAGTGTTGGCGAAGGAAGAGATTCATTGGAAACAAAAATCTCGGGAGACTTGGCTGAAGGAAGGGGATAGAAACACCAAGTTTTTTCACAAATTGGTCAAGGCAAGAAGGGAACACAATAAAATATTCAATGTTAAAACTAAGGATGGGGAGACAACCATGGATACAAAGGTAATTTATAAGGAAGTACTTGAGTTCTTTCAAGATACTTTCACTCAACATCAAAACTCCGGACCAGCTGATGAAAGGCTTTTAGACCTTATCCCAAACACTATCACAGCAGCACAGAATGAAATGCTTATGAGCCCTATCACTTTAGGTGATTTAAAGAAGGATTTATTTGGTATGGGGGGGATAAATCCCCTGGTCCAGATGGTTTCCCATCCCCCTTTTACCAAAAAATTTGGAACATTATAGGTGAAGATCTAAGACAAGCAGTGGAAGAATCTAGAGCTGAAGGATTTATGCTGAAAGATTTCAATAATACCTTCATAGCCATGATCCCAAAGAAATCTGAAACTAACACCTTTCATGACTTTAGAACGATTGCATTATGTAATACAGTCTACAAGATAATTGTCAAAGTCGCTGCCAATAGGCTCAAAATCATTCTAAAGGATATTATCTCTGAGGAACAAAGTGGATTTGCCCCCAATAGGTCAATCTTTGAAGGCATCATTATTGCACATGAAGTTGTGCACACAATAAAAGAAGCTAAAGTAAATAGAATGCTGATCAAACTTGATATAAAGAAAGCCTATGATAATATGAATCAGGACTTTCTTCTTAATGTTATTAAACATTTTGGGTTTGCAGCGAGCTGAGTCAAATGGATAGCTAGCTGCATCAACACCCCAAGCTTCTCTATACTTGTTAATGGAAGCCCCTGAGGCTTTTTTGAAACCTCAAAAGGTGTTTGATAGGGTGACCCAATTGCCCCATTCTTATTTATTATAATGGCTGAAGTATTGGGCAGACTAATAACCAGCAAAAGATTGGATGGTAGTTGGAAAGGAGTCAAGATTGCGGATGGTGTAGCTTCCACCACTCACTTACAATTTGTAGATGACAACCTCCTCCTTGGTGTGGCCTCACTTGCGGAGACCCAAGTCATAAAATCAACTCTCGACTGTTACAGTATGGAAACTGATCAGTGTGTCAATTGGCACAAATCAGAGATTTTTTTCTTCCACACAAACCATCTTTTACAAGTTCAAATCAGTGACATTCTGCAGATTAAAATTGGAAAGCTCCCTAACAAATACCGTGGAGTGCCTTTATTTGATGGGGCATCCAAACCCCTCTTGTGGAAAAACCTTATGGATTCTTGCTTTAACCGTATGGAGGGCTGGAAAAGTAGATGGCTCACTTCAGCAAGTAGAAATTTGCTACTTCAAGCGGTTGTCTCAGCTATCCCAATTTACTCAATGAGTTGTTTCAAAATACCGCATAAAGTGTTGGATGCTATTGTAAAAATGGTGAGGACATTCTTTTGGAATGGGGCTAAGGAAGGTGATAAATGGCCACTCATTGCATGGGATAAAATCTGTAAAAGAAAGCAGCATGGTGGCACTTGATTGAAGGACTGGAGGAAGATGAACTTGGCACTAGGGGCCAAACTAGTGTGGAATATTTGTAGTTAACCGGATAGTTTGTGGGTCAAGATCCTCTGATCCAAATACTTAGATTCTCCACAAGATGAGTAGATCCTAACCACTGTTAAACCCCCTAAAGGATCAACAATATGGAATTATATTCTAGATTGTAGACATATCATCAAAATAAATGTCTCGTGGCATGTAGGCAATGGGATGAAATCCTTGTTCTGGGAAGACTCATGGAACAACCACCCAATTCTAAAGGAGGACATAAGATTTGATGAATTGAGAATTCTCTTCTCTGCCCGATGGGGTCCTCATGTGTCAGATTATTTAGAATGCAGGGAGTCCCCCTTTGGCCCGAAATGGCAATGGAAACATCTGGGTGATATAAACCTAACACCTCAACAAAAAATCCTGATGGAAGATCTGTTTAGAAAGAGGAGCTTCACAAGAATTGAGAAATCTGACATGCTTATCTAGAGAAAAGATAAAAGTGGGGCTTATTCGGTGAAACTGGGGTTTTTATCCCAAGAAGAAGATGAGGATTTATTACCATGGAACACTAATCTCTTATGGGATAGACATTGCTTACCAAAGGCAGAAACCTTTGCATGGTTAGCTATGCAAAAAAGGATCTTAACAATAGAACGAAGAAAATATTTTGGACTCCAAGGACCAACTCGTTGTCCTTTATGCAAGGCAACATCAGAAGATGTTGATCACTTACTAGTTCAGTGCCCCTTTGTAGCAGAATGCTGGGATTTGATCAAGGAAAAAATGAATATGATAGGGCCTTTGCAGCAGGGGGTTAAAGAGACTTTTCAAAGTTGGTCGATTCCTCAGAAGAAATTAGCTTTGTCAGGGTTATGGAAAGTTTGCCCCTCGATTATCATCTGGGAAGTGTGGAAAGAGAGTAAAAAATGCATATTCCAAGACAAGGAGAGACCCATTCAAAGCATCAAAGCCTGTATTCTTATCTGTATTGAAGAGACTATGCAAGAAGCTCTTATCTCTGCCTCAGGAAGTTCTCTTTACACAAGGGCTGATAGGGAGCTTCACTACAATTGGCCAAGCTTGAAATTCAGGAATGGTAATATCAAGGATGTGAAGGCCTTGACTAAATCAAGACTAGAGCTGAAGTGGGATAAACCATGTCCAGGTTGGGTTAAAATAAATTTTGACAGAGCCTCAAGAGGCAATCTGGGACCTTCGGGGGCTGGTGTTGTGGTCAGAGACTGCAATGGAGAGATTTTAGCATTAGCGGCCCAAAGACTCGGTAATGGCACAAATAATGTGGTAACAGCCAGTGCTGCACTACTGGCCCTTCAAGTGGTGAAGAGGATATATCTTCAACTAGTCCACCTTGAAGGTGATTCACAAATTATTGTGAATGCAATTAAAAATGGGACTGCTAATGCTTGGCATCTAAAAAATATGCTGGAGGAAATTTCTCTACTCCTACATTCATTCTCACATTTCAAACTCTCCCATGTCTGTAGGGAAGGGAATAAAGAGGCTGACATTGTCTCTAAATGGGAAACCAATCTTACTATGGGCAATGAGGCTTGCACAAAATTTTTCTATCCTGACCTTTTTATCAACTAAATGTGTTTTCTTTTGCAGATGGCAGCCTGAGTGTTTATGTCTTTGCCTTTGCAAGTAGATGTCTTTATTATGTTTTATATCCATGAAGGTGGCTCACATTGATGTGGCAAATGCATGCTGCACACATCGACTTTAGATAGAGAGTGCTGACAGGTCTCGGCCATGCCACATTTTCTTTTTTTGGCAGTTGAAGTAAATCAAACAAGGACTATTGTCAGAATGATGGATACTTGATCAAGATCAGGATTTTATTCCTGTGGGAGCTCCAAGACAGTCGGCGCTCTGTTTTAAGCAATTATGCCTGATTTGAAATATATGTCAGTTGAGATGACTAAAAACTTCTCCTTCACTCATGCTCTTGAGCGGTTTAAATTCACCCGAAACAAGCCTTTTGCTTATCTCATTCCAGAAGTTACTACCAACAGTGGTTAGAAATGGAAGCCACATTCTCAGTTAGAACCAAGAAACAACAAAAAGTGGTGGAAGACCCAGCTAGCAAAGAACGCATCTTAGGATTTATAAATATAAAGAATGAAGCCCTAGCACTGGCTATGCAAGAAGTCCTTGGAAGACAATACCATGCAAGGTTTTCCAAGCGTAGATCCAATGTCGACATAATCTCCTTGGTGGTTTCTTGGGCCCTGTAGCTGGGAGAGCCCAAAGGAGAAGTAAAGCGCATCATAGAACTCTTATTCGATGCAGATTTGTTACTGGGTCTGGAATCAATTTTGGAATGGGTCATCCCTAGTGTGGGCTTTGACTATAGCGAATGTTTTGAAGAGTTGAAGGAAGGTTTTGAATATGGACATGTCCCCTTCCTCAGATGGTGGGGGAATGTGGACAGAGATGCTTACCAGCAGGAGATAGGACGCAAATGGAAGGGGTTGAAAGCTTTGGTTGAAGACTTAGCGAGGCCAGAGGAGGAGCGAAATAAATATGTTTTTGAGGATGTGCCTAGGCAGCAACGCGGGCAACACCATGGGAAGCAACATGCTGATGAATGATGTCTGCTTGCAGACAATTTTTTGTTCTCTTTAGATGTTTTTTGTCATGACTGAGAGCTCAAATAGTCTCAAGTCAAATTTCACCATGTTTTCCTTTCTTATGTATTTATGCTAACTGGTGATTATTAAGGTTAGAAGTCTGGTTAGCTCTTGATTTGGTTGCTCTATAAATGGAGATCATAGATATATTCTCCATTAAGTTGGTAAAGGTTAGGAAGCCAGTTAATGGCTATATAGTATTGTAAAGCCTCGGTTCTAATATTTCCACTTATGTAATTTCTTTCATATAAATATTAATACAAAAATGTTATAGACCAAAAAAAAACAAGTTGAATTATCTATTCAAAATTATTTTAAATTAACATATCTTAATTAAGATTTTTATTTTAATGTTCTTCATTCCTATATAAGTTATACTCTATTCTTTTATACACATTTTATTAAGGAAATTATATAGATAATAAACACTCTTGAGGAATTAAATGCTTATGATGTTTTATTTTATACTTTGTTTTAATATTCCATTCATAAAATGAATATTGGTTAGTATAGTATAATTTAGTTTTCAAGGAAATCTAGAAGTATTTATGTACAAAAAGAACTAGTAAGATGATTATGTTTAATTATCATCTTAGAGTACCATAAATGAAATTGTATTGCAAGTTTTGGAAATGAATGCTTCGTGTCATCCTCATTGACTTGAAAATATAGTTTGACTTTAAAATGTGAATTATTTTTAACCTTACTATGTTAGATAATTTTGCATATACCACTCTTCTTTTAAACTTGGCATATTCTATTCAAAATTATAAAATTATATTATCACATTTCCTCCTCTCCCAAGTGGCGGTGATTGTGATTGTTGTATATTTTATCATGGCTTCACGTGGTCAACACTTTCCAAACAACATGATAATAATCCAAACAAAATTTAAAGAATAATAAAATTGAAGTTAATGTAAGTGAGACATGCTTTAGCTCACATATTCATTAAATACTTATGATGTTATATCGTATATAAATTTTATCAAGGAATGTATATAGGAAATACAATAAAAGACATAATACATTTTCAATTTATTATATTTGAATAGACTTAATACCACCTTTAAAATTACTTTTTTTTTTGTCAGTAATTGGTATTTTGTATTGATAAAACATAAGGCAATTACATTAAACTTGATAGACATGATTCATCATATAACCATAAACCTATATCATCTATAGGATTCATTTTCTCCTTTACAAATTCTAACCATCAAACCCTTATAACCTAGGATACATTTGAGCTATTGACCCTTAATCCTTTACACAAATAAACAAAGAGGCTTTCTGCCTTCATTCCATATGACTATGAAAAATTTTCAGCCCTAGCATAAAAGATTTTACTAACAAAAAAATCATAGGGGTTTAAAATCCTCCGGGGACTGACCAGAAACAAAAACCCAAAAGTCTATTCGAAACTTGGGGCTCTGAGCATCTTTAATTGCATAGTTCAGCTCTATTGTTCAAAATCCCTCCTCATGCAACCTGCATTCACCAAACAGAGAGAAGACACCAAAACACTTTCTTGTCAGGAGAATCTATAGCAAAATGGTCCTCCTTCTATCTCGACCATGTGGGTTTCTTCTCTTCCTTGGCACATTATCTAGAATGGCCTCAGCTCGATTGTTTGTCATTTGGGTTTGTCTTGCAAGCTCCTCCTTCACCTGCCTCCATCCCATCGTAGCTTGCTGGAACATATGTGGCCTATCAACCAAAGCCTGACATCGTAGAAAAGGGATGAGCCTGAATCTCCATGCATCCTCATCCTCCTCAAAACATTCAGTGATTTCCTGCCCCACACCCGACACAGACCATTCCAAAATAGAATCAATATCTCCCAGCACATCCATTTCAAACATAGCCTTAGTTATGCTTCCCACTTCCTCTGTGCTTTCACAGATTTATATTCCCCATGTCATAAAGATGGAGATAACATCTAAATTGGTGCATCTTTTAACCCTTCTTTCTTTAAATTGGGAACCTATCATCTTCAGCACACTCTCCACCATTCTTTCAGATTTTATCTTCAATAGCCCTTTAATTCTTTCCCTGCTAACAGGGCCCTTGAAGGATTTCATTTGCTTTTCAAAATCCAAACTGAAAGTGGCCTCCATTATTTTCTTTACACACTACAGAGTTTTGCTTCTTGTTGTTTTGAGAGCCACTTTGATTATCAACAACCGTCGCTTTGCTTTCTTTTAAAGGTTTTTCTTTGAATTTACATCCAACCTTCACTGAAAATTGTGTGAAAGGTCCTTTCATTGCCCATGGACCAACTTGTGCCATAAAAAGCCTGCATGCTAATTAATGATCCCTTCTCTCCTCCGTCATCATATCATCATTACCACTTTGGTAATTGATCTAGAAATGATGCTTACGATATCCATTCTAAAGAATCATAAGGAAAAAATACTTTAGAAATTTATTACTTTTTAAATAACCTACAGGAGCAATGGCTTTATAAATTATCATTCTTTATTGCCATCATTATTATAGATTCAAATTGCACAGGTCTAAATTGGAGAAGTCATCAAATATCATATCATTCACATTTTCAAATGTGGTCGCCCAATTAGCTATTTTATCGTCCTCCTAATTACCCTCCCAAAGAGTATGACTAATTTTGTATTCTTTGAATTTCTGCAAACATTCATTCACTTCTCTGATAATGCTATTAATATACCAAGTTTGAGATTCCCCCTTCTTTATAGCCTCAATTATGATTTTTGAGTCACCTTCTACATGAATTTTATCCACCCCTAAAACACTACCCATTTTCAATGCTAGAATTGTTGCTTGTGCTTCTGCCAGGTTATTAGAGTCATCCTCTAATCTTTTAGCTACCAAGGCTAATACCTCACCTTTGTTGTTTCTTGCTATAACCCCTGCTCCAAATATACTAGTATTTCCTTTCGAAGAGCCATCAAAGTTTACCTCTGTCCAGCCTGTGTCTGGAGGAATCCACCTAACATCATCTCTACAAGTCTTAATCATTCCTGATTGACTACCATCATTTTTGTAATGAATCTTGATTCCTGTCTAGTGTTTTTGAATTGAGCTATCCCACGAGGAGAATATGGTGCTAGATTTTAATTTACTTACTGCTGAGCTCATAACTTCTTCAATAGAAGCATCTATCGTATGGCTAATTTCTCAACTGATTCTGAAACCTCTTGGAAAATTATTCTATTTCGTTCCTTCCAAAGCTCCCATATGATAATTGAAGGACAAATAATCCAAATTTTAGATAAAGTGGATTTCCAAGGAGGTATTTTCCAGCCCTTGAAGATATCTAGTAGAGAGTATGGCATGGGTCCAATGAAATTTAATCTAGATTTTATCCTTTCCTAACAGTGGTGAGAGAATTTACAGTGGGCTAGAAGATGATCAACATCCTCATTTGCCTGCTCACATAGTGGGCATCTTGATGGACCTATAAAGCCAAATTTCTTTCTTCTATACCCTATCAAAATCCTATTCTGAATAGAAATCCAAGCAAAGGCTCCTACTTTTGGTAAGCAGTCTTTATCCCAACATAATTTATAAGGCCACTCACATTTTCCTCCTAATTTACTAGTAAGTTCTAACCCAACTTTGTCGAGTAGTTTCCACTTTTGGCAGCACACCAGATAACATAATCCTTACTATCCAGTAGAGTGAGAGATCTTTCTGTAAATATGGTGTTGATTTCAGTACACATTTCCACACACAGGCATGTAGTGGCAGTTTCTTTCCATCCCCATTACTATCCCCAAGGCTTGGACCTCAGTTCCATATAATCCTTTACCTTGTCACCCCACACATTTTTAAAGTTTTCAATTAGTGCTCTCAAATTATGACTTTCTATCAGAGCCAATTTACCATCCCATGAGTCCTCCCAAAACAAAGCATCCTTTCCATCCCTGATTTGCCATGATAAGTGATCACATATAATGGGTCTACATTCCATAATGAAATTCCATATTGTCAACCCTTTGGGAGGGTTTTGAACTGTAATAATTCTTCTATCCTCCTCAGAATCCAAGTATTTTTCTTTCAAATTTTTTACCCAAAGTTGAGAGGAGTTAGTATAAATATCCCACACCAATTTGGCCCCTAAGACCTTATTAATCAAATTCCACTTACCGAGCCCAGCTCCACCATTTTTTCTTGAAGTGCAAATAGTGTCCCAAGCCACTAGTGGCATCTTATCCTCCAACTATCCTCCATTCCAAAAAAAAATTTGCATGCGGTGTTCAATGTATCTCAACACTTTGATTGGGATTTTTAGGCAGCTCATTGAAAAAATAGGAATGGCTGAGATTACTGATTGAAGCATTAGAATACGACCTGCATGAGTGAGCCATTTGCCTTTCCAATTGTCCATTTTTTTAACACAACTATCAATTAATTCCTTCCATAAATTTGCCTTTGATGCCCCTTCAAAAAGTGGAATGCCCGGATACTTGTTTGGGAGACAACCAACTTTCATCCCTAGAATCTGTGTGATGTGTTGTTGAGTGGGTACATTAGTATTAAAAAAGAAAATCTCAGACTTCTCCCAATTAATAGCTTGACCTGAGGTAGATTTGTAAGTGTCTACATTTGATTTAATGGTTCTTGCTTCACGCACAAATGCTTCCCTCATAAGATAAGTATCATCCACAAACTGGAGATGAGTGACAGGATTTAGATCTCTGGCAACCTTTAGTCCTTTCCAAGATCCCAAAGAATTAGCCTTATTGATGGTTCTTCCTAAGGCCTAAGCTAGAATAATGAAATGAAAGGGAGAGAGAGGATCTCCTTGACGAATACCAATAGAGGTTTCAAAAAAAACTCGAGGGTTGCCATTGATCAATATAGAGAGGTGAGTGGTTGACATGCAACTAGCCATCCAATCACACCATGGCTTATCAAAACCAAATTTTTTAAGCACCTTCAAAAGAAAACTCCTATTAACATTATCATAAGCCTTTCTTATATCCAGCTTAACCAGCATGTTGGCATCTTTTCCTACTTTTATGGAATGAATGGCTTCATGCACCATTATAATTCCTTCATAAATGGAGCGATCGGGGAGACAACTGATTTGTTCCTCTGAAATAAGTGTAGGCAACACTTCTTTCAGCCTATTTGCCATTACTTTTGTTATCACTTTGTAAAAATTATTACAGAGGGTGATTGGTCTAAAGTCATCAAAGGATTCCTTCTTTCCTTTCTTAGGAACCAAAGCCAAAAAGGTATTGTTAAAGTCCTTGAAAATGAAACCTCCTTTTCTCGATTCCTCCACCACTTCACATAACTCCTTACCCAAAATGTGCCATGATTTTTTTTAAAAATAAGCTAGGAATCCATCTGGATCTGGAGCCTTGTCACTACTCATTTTGAATAAGGCTTTTTTAACTTTAGAATCAGTTATACTTCTCATCAACAAATTATTATTTTCTTTGGAAATAAGCTGAGGACTTACCTCCAAAAAGTCATCCATATATGTATTTTCCTTTGTGGATTTTGCAAAGATCAAAGAAAGGTGTCTTATTGCTGCCTCGTTGATTTGATTTGGTTCAGTTGATAAAGATCCATGGTTATCTTTGATTGAGAAAATTTTGTTCAGAGATCTTCTGCCTTTGACAGGATTGTGGAAATTTTTTGTGTTTATGTCTCCTTCCTTAAGCCATGTTTCTCTTGACTTATGTTTCCAAAATGTTCTTCCCTGTGCAAAATCTCATAATATTTTTTTTAACTCTATTTCTTGATTATAAATGTGCAGATCCATACCTCCTATGGCTGTTAACTCATTTAAAGTAGCTAGTTCTGCTTCAGGTTAAAATTTTCATCAAAAATATTCTTGAACTTTTCTCTATTCCATACTTTTAAGTTCTCTTTTATGAATTGCAATTTTTTAAAGAAAATGAAAGCATAGTTACCCGATCTTCTCAGAGTAGATTTCCACCAATTTGCAATCATATCCCAAAATCCCGGTTCACGAAACCACATTTTCTCAAATCTAAAAGGGGCTCTTTCTGGAGCAGCATCTTTAATTATCCTTAGACATATCGAAAAATGATCTGATCTAGTGATAGGCATGATTTCTGCATGACATAGCCATTTAGTTTCCTCCCAAGAACCACCAAGGAGGAGTCTATATTACTTTTCAGGAATATTTGTTAATCCTTTACGTCTGTTCGTCCATGTAAAGGCTCCATTTTTTAACTCTACATCTTGTAAATCGTTCAAAGCAACAAAATTTGCAAAATCCTTCTGACTTTGACTAATCCACCCTTTTCCCCCTAATTTTTCCACTGGAGAAAGAATGGCATTGAAATCCCCCCCAGCAAAAAGAGACTATCCTTAATTCTAGAAATAATGCTAGTGAGGGAAGCCCATAATTATTGTTTCATTGCTTGAGTGCAGGGGCCATAAATATTAATTGAATAAAAGGTGACATTGTGTTGAAAAGATTGGATCTTAACTAACTGCCAATTGCTGCCATCCTCTACCAAACTTACCTTTAACCCTGCTTCCTTCCACATAATTCCTAACCCCCCAAACACCCCTTCAACATCTTTAAAGAGGCATCCCCATTGTTGAAATTTCCTTGTGAACTGTAGAAAACCATCACCACTTAACTTTGTTTCTTGCAGAAATACTAAATCGGGTTGGGCCTGGTCAAGACATCTTTTGACCAAGCACCTTTTGTCAGGGGCATTGTAGCCACTGACATTCCATGAAAGGAGCTTCATGGATTTTGAGAAGAGGAGCAACCTCTTCCCGATCTAGTCAATTTCGACTAGTTTGCTGCATTACCAGCAATAGCGAGTTCGCCCTTAGCAAAAATAGGGCCTATCTTCTTCTTCTCTTGATATTTGGTTTGGTAAGATTAGACAGAGTCTTATTAATAGTCCTTTTATTTAGGAGATCCATCTGCTCCAATAAACCCAAGTCATCCTTTCCTACTTCTGCTTCGTGAGAATCATATTCAGACTCATAAATCTACTCCTTTCCTTCCTTATCTCTCGTATCATCCATTGACCTATCCAGATTTTGAATAGGGGATATCTGAATATTTATGCATTGGTCTAAGAGTTCATTATCTCCTTCTTCTTGATTTTTCCCTGCACATTCTGATTGATAAACTCCCTCAACAGTTTAATCTAGTTTGCAGCTTCTATCAGCTGTCATTTGTTTGAAACCTTTGGGGGTATGCAAGCTATCCTCTATTGTATCTGGCACAACTACAGACAGTTCAAAACTACCTTTCTCTATGTGTCTTACCTCATTTGTTAAGATGTCATTTGAGATAGAGATAGGGGTTTCATTTACCACTTGAGGGACTGTTTGTATTACCCCCATGAGAAGTGCCATAAATATCTGTTTCCTTCCTACAAACATTCTCTGAGTTATTCTGGGTGGTTGACATTTGGGTCCATCCTCTACCACCAAGGACCTATTTTTAAGCATTTATTCTTCAAAGTGAATCGACCATAGGGGTTGTCGAGTCTTACTATTTTCAATCATTTTGATCCATTCCACACTATTATTTACTTCGAGACCTTTGCCTTTTAAATTTGCCTTTCACTGCTTCCCTAGTAAGATTAGCGTCTTCGGTCTCTATTTTAAGTCTCCACTCCCCTTTATCTGAACCAAGCACAAAAAAGTCTAGAATCTGATAACATTTTTGTATTTTCACCAAGATTTTGGAATATATAGAGAAATCATTTCTATCAACCACCTCTTCAGATAGTAAAAAATTTCCAAAACTGTTCCCAATAAGCTTCAAGGTTTCCTCATTTTTGTATTCCCAAGGGAGGTTTCTTAGTTTTGATGACATGTAACTGATTGAATGTTTGATAATGTTAAGTTGAAGATGATGCAAGACATTAAATCAGTTAATGGTTTGTATTGTCATTGATGTCAACTTGATATCATCTGTACAGTCATGTACATA
>MU225437.1:1613716-1626008 GCA_018584345.1 Thuja plicata
CTAAGGAAAGGAGAGGAAGACTCAGGATCAAAGGAACCCATAAGTCTACGGCTTCTTCTAACCGGGATACTATAAGTAGGACTAGATGTGATAAAGCTCATACACCAATACAATGCCAATGAACTAATACAAAATTTTGATCTATTGAATTGAAATGTAATTTGAAAGAAAATGCAAGATCTAGCATAAACAATGTAAATCTAACACCAAAAAGAAAGAATTGTCTATCGTGGGTTCACCAAAATGTAAGATAAGAAAATGGAATGATCTTACTAAAATGTAATAGATAAGGTATAGAAATGATTGATTTGATTTATAGATTGTTTGTGAATTGATTATGTATTGCAATTGTGATTAAGGAGAAGATAAGATGTTCCTTTTTATCCTTAAATGCACAAATGGGAGATCCAAGTTGATCAACCCAAGAGTAGGGTTAATGCACAAATGAATCAACTATTTGGAAAGGAAAATAACAAAGGAGATACCTTAAATTCTGTAATTTATATATATAGAAATGATATATGACTGTAATTGAAAAGATCTGAGAAATACACTAACCTTGAAATATTGCAGATCAAAGAATGCTATTTTCTGAGGTATGTAGACTATTTCTGGAAAAATTGACAGTTGATACTGAATTGAAACGTAGAGATGAACAAAACCCAGAAATCATTTTTCGTTCCGATGTCAACCCTGACCCACAAATGTCAACCCTGACCCAATAATGTCAACCCTGACCTGCACAGATCCGAAAGTGACTTTGTTCGCAGATCCTGAAAGTTTGCCGAAAGGGTATCCAAATCTGGGTTCAAATCCATTGTTCTGTACCTGTACCTACAAGAAAAAGGAGATTGTTTTGTTGTGGGGGATGGGTTTGCCTTGGTCAAACCCAGGTTTTAGAATTTACCTCAAATATATGTAATTGAAATTGCAGAAATGGACAAAGTAAATGCATAAATTCACCTTGCTTGAAAATGTCCTTGTGGAGGATTCAAATCCTTGAATCCACAAGTATGATTCAAATGTAGAATGTAGAAAGGTAGGATGTGTTCAATCTCTTGCTTGTAGATCTCCAACACCAAGTCTTGAATGGGTTCTTGAATTGGGAAAAGGCTTGGAAGAAGATGGATGGAGAGATCACCAAAAGGGCACCGTGTAGCTTCAATCCTTCAATGGCCTCCAATGGATGTCCTTCATGAAAATGGATACTTGAATGGATGAATGCTTCTTGAAATCTTGCTTGATTGCTTGCTTGGCCTTCACTTAGGAATGCTTGATGCTTGATTAGAAGACTTAGCTTACTTGATGATGGTTCTTAATGCTTAGAGAAAATGAGAGAGAAAGCTTTCCTTTTATATGAAATTAGGGCACAATCTTTCAAGGAGGCCTACATAGGAGAATTAAATCCCATTAAAGCCTTTACCCCTAGGAGAGGACCTATATTAAATATAATTTCAGAATCAACGCTTCAGAACCCGAAACAGCCGACCCGGGAGCGGGAAATACTTTTTGCAAAGGCTGACCTCCTGAAACTGCAAGACCCCAGGATTTGAACCCTGGGTCAAGGTTGAGGTCAACCCTGACCTAGGTTAGGGTCGAGGTTGACCCTAACCTAGGTCAGGGTCGAGGTCGACATAGACCTAAAATGTCGACCTTGACCCTGAAGCCCAGAATGACTAGTCTGCCATCCAGAATCCAAAAATCAGGCCAAACGGGAGTGGAAAGAGGAACAAAATAGGGAGGAAGCCATGTCAAGATTAGGAACCCATTCAAGGCACTTTCCATGACCCCAGACCACTTACTTGGAAGGCTAAACATGTCTACAATGGAAGTGCTTCCATTTTCTGACTATACAATAGCGACAACTAAAATATGTAATGACAACATGGTAACCATCATAGCCAGCTCGTATTGCGATGGTTAGTACCATCACAATAATGATAGATGGTACAACCATCATTGTTTCTGACACCAAAACTGCAACACTGGTCTCTGTCACTAGAACGACGGGACGGTGTCAGAATAGCGACACATAGACGTCAAAAAATGGTCCCAAATGTTGTAGTGAGAAGATATATTAATACCTAAAGCCCAAAGGAGGGTAGATAAAATAATTAAGAAATTGTTAAAGGATTTCATATGTGATAAGGAAATAGACAAGGATGGATCCACTGACACAAAAGGGAAAGAGCCACTAGCTATGTAGGTCTCACAAAGTACTAAGACAACCAGACCAAACACAAGGTCCACAACTACACTGAGAGGAAAAAGCAAACCAAAAGGCAAAACATATGTGAGAGGTAAGAAATATACAATTCAGACAAGGAAAAAATTGAACTTGAACGAAGACAATGACAAATATACTGAAGATCTAAGCAAACACAAGAATGTAAAGCACAGGTCGATTGCAAATGAATCTAGATGAGTCAATTGAGTTACTTAAGAAGAATGGAGGAATTTCATGAATTAGGTATATGCAGTAAAGTGAACAGGATGATGAAGATAAAGCCAAGATAGAAGAGGAAATTGTTCTTACTTTGTACAAGCTCAAGCTAACACTGATTGAAGTTGTTACCCGTCTACCTACTGAACTATATAACAAAATTGATGTTATATGGAAGTATGCATTAAATATTGAGAAGCAAATGAGGGAAAGATCTGTAATTATTTCTCAACCCACAATGAATGTAACTAAGATAGACGGGACAATGAAGAACTTTACCAAACAATTTATTATCAAAAGTTGATCTTTAAGGATCATGCTTGGAGAGTTAGTGACAGTAAAAAATGAGACCGATGACAAATGGAGAAAATTTATCTCTATATATAAGGAAGATGAGACAATAGAAGATCAAGCTACTATGGAGCAAGGTAAGGACAACCCTATTGACCTTACATTAGATTAAGAAGAAATATTGATTGAAGATATTACAGAGGAGGACCCGACCACTGAAATTGCCAAAGATGAAGATGCAATGATAGAAAAGGCAAAAGAAATTGAAGAAATATCCTATTGATTTTGCTGATGCAACCCTATTGGAGGAAGTATTACAACAAGTCAATGAGTATTTGGATATTGACATAGGCGTGTCTAATGTTGCAACGAATACTGAGGAGAAAAGCACTGAACCGCCTAAGGAAAAGGAACAAGGAGAATTCAAGGAGCCTAAGGCCATTGAGCCCCACATAGATCATAATATCGATGCAACTTCTACCGAGAACCCCACGCTGCAACAAGAGAAAAAGAATGAACTTCCCAAGGATCAAGACAGAGAAAAGACTAAGAATATATAGGAAGAACATAAGGAAGAAGAAAAGACAAGAGAGAGGGTTGAAGAGAACCAAGAGGAAAATAAAAAGGAATCATCAGAAACTAAAGGAAAATATAAGCAAGAAGAAATGAAAGATGGAAGTGTATTTGATTCTACTGAGACCACATTTATTGCATTAAAGGCATCCCCTTCTTCAAAATTATATATTGGCGATAGTATGATGACAAAGAATAAGAAATCAAAGAAGACAAAATATGTAGATATGAGCCAACCGACCATATTACCTCAAGTAGATCTATCTACTATGGACCTTGATGAAATGAAAGAGTATGCAGAATTGGTGAGACTAAAGGCAATCCAAAACAAATCATTTCAGAAGCAGAAAGAAAATATTGTATGGAAGATGTCAAAGAAGTATTATAGGAGATTGTACCAGATGCCACTATTGATGAAAAGGCAACTCTGCTTAATCAAGTAGTCAAGGTAGTCCAGAAAGTGAGAGAACCAAACACAGACACCACCGAGTACATGATAAAAGTTCATAGGAAGAACATGGAACAAAAACTGTTAGTAGACATTTTAAAGAACATTGCACTTGACAAGGTATCTCTTTCTGAAGCATGCACTAACATAGAGAACAAGTTATCTGACATTCTTTTGTTATTTCAATAATTTTGTTTAATTTCAACCTTCATTAAGGATATCAAATAGAAGGAAGAACCTCTTAAAGAAGAGTTGACCGAGCAGCTAAACAAGACATCAACCTAGCCTAGATCTCAACAGACCTATCACTCAAAGATCAAACAGTTAATGAGAAGGCAACATGAGCTAAGAAGTGAATAATATACACTAAGGATGGAGCTCCTTGAGATGCAAGCAACTCTTATTCCCCACCTGGATTCAATGCTGAATCATTTGAAGAAAGCCAAAGATTTAGTTACTTCTCCTGATGGCAGTTCATTAGATACCTTTACTGTTGTGGTAGCTGATGTTTCCACACAAATTGTTCTTATGAAATCACTGAAGGATACATGAGAACAAGCCCTAGTTGATGTCAAGACCAAGTTTAAACACTTTTTTGATCAGATATCTCTGGAAGATAAGACTAAGTAAGTATTATTTTGGCATGTTTGTCAAAAAAGGGGGATATATAAGGATAGTCTCATATATAAATGGTTATGTAAAAAAAGGGGGGATACATATGGAATGTTATGCAACAAGGGGGATATAGAAGGAAAAATAAGATATATGGACAGTTATGTAACAAGGGGGATATAGAAGTAAAACTAATGTATGTATGTTTACGTAAGGGAGACATAAGAACTACAATTTTGAGGAGAATTATCAAAGGGCGAGTCATAAGTATTTTTGAAGTTTTGAAAATTTTGATGACTTTGAAGTTTTTCACAAAATGCCAAACTAATGTCAAAGGGGGAGATTGTTACTCCTAAAGAGATTTTTTTGTCATTATTTTTCTATAAAGTTGTATATTGGTGAATGTAATCGAAGGAAGGAAGTCATAAAATGAAGGAGACACAATCTGTAAAGGCAATCGAGATAGCCATCGAGCACTGAGCAGTTATCAAGCACCGAACAAACTGCATATATTGAGTTTTGCAAAGATGATTATCGAGCACTCATAGACACCAAGAAGAGTGTACAGAGTTACCGAGTAAGCACAAGCATGTTACCGAATACTTCAGAGCTGACATTTCATTTTAATTTAGATACATTGTATCTGGACACTGAGCAGGAAGCATTGCACATATTTTCAGGTAAAATTTAGGTGAGTCATTGGGACTCCAAATACATGATTGAACATGATCACAAGGTAGATCCACCAATGAATTTTCAGAAGGCATACGACATTGGAGATGGAATCTAAGTTTAACCACTTAATCTCCACCGTTGATTCATGTTTCCCTAGATGTGGTTAACCGCCTAAGTCACAGTTAATCGCCTGGAAATTGTATAAGATATCATTTTTGAACATTGAGCAACTAGTTGTTGTTGTTGAAATTGTTGATGATATTGTTGTTTATGTTGCTAAAGCTGGAGACTTGATTAAGACGTTGTAAAGAGAAGAAAAGGAGAAGTATGCAGATTGAAGTAGAGCTTATGATACTAAGCCACCGAGTGCAAAAGAAGGTAACATATTTATAGAGCACAATGAGTCTAGACAACATTTGCTTGATGCATTTCTATCAAACGTTTTGTATTAAATTTTGTTGTAATCAGAGAAGTACAAATCCCGCTTGTGGGTAGGCCCTAACATGTCTTTATACTTTGTAAATCCTTTAACAAGGTACATCTTTCAGATTAGAGATTGTAAAATCCTTTAACTAGGTAGACTGAATAAGTCTTGTGTACTCTTAACCGGGTATAATACTCTTAACACAGTAAGCTACCAGAAGTATCTAACATTGTAGCTCTAACCGAGCAATCTTTATACTACAAAAGTGAATGATTGTGGGTGTCATCCCCACCACAGTTTTTTCCTCTAACAAAGGATTTTTGCGTGACCAAAATATTTGTGTTATGTGTTGCAGATTTCATGATGTGAGTTATTTACTTTAAGAATTCATTTTATGCGATATATTAAACTCAATAATTGATCAGTGTGTGTGGTTAAAAGTTTTAAGGGCATTGATTCACCCCTCCCCTCTTAGTACACAACTTTCCTGAGTAATTCCAACAGTTCCAATAGTTTTATTGGTAGAAACCATGATAGGTTGTAAATGATAATAATGATAATGGTAGATACAATGTGAACAAGTTTGTTAGTAGTTAGTTGCTTTGTATGCAGATGATGATATCTTCAATAAGTTAACAACTTTCCAATAAAATACGACGAATTAAAATAATGTACAATAGACTGCTAAGATTTATCCAATTGTCTGCATAGTCCTTCTTCAATTTTGAATTGTTGATTTCAAAAAAATAAATTGTCCACTTTAGCTAAGGGAACACCTTTATAACAATAGATAGGCTAACGATCCACCCCACTTAACAAGTTATGAAGGGAGCATTATAGTTCACACTTTCCAAAATTGTGTGTCCTCAAGAAACATCAACTCTGAATGATGCAAAATATGTTGATACAACTTTTGTTGATTCCATGCCTACTAGAAATTCTCCTTTAGTGACTTCATGATGTCTTGACTCTCCTATAGTAAATCCTTTCTCACAAGCCCTATTTTATCCCCAAAAAGTAAATCCACAAATTTGGGTGCCTCGTATCCATACGAAGACACGAATGAGTACATCATATTGATTGACATGTGATTAGTAGTATTATAGAAATACTTGCCAACATTTATCCATTTCATCCAAGCTCTTTGTTATCCAAAAACATATTTCTTGGGATACCCTTCCACTCATTTATTTACAATATTCATTTTTCTATCTATCTGTGGATGGTTGCTTATGCCACGAGTGACTTAGTCCTACTCAATGTGAAGAGGTCAGACCAAAATACACTTAGGAACTTGTTGTCCCTATTACCTACAATACTATTGGGTATCTCATGCAATTTAAAGATCTCTCTAAAAACAAATTATCTACCTTTGTGGTTGTGTATGTCACCAAAATAACAAAGAAGTGTGCATTTTTTGTCAACATATCAAAAACCATATAAATGCAATCAATAACCTTACTTTAAAATCCATGGAGATATATTCCCACTTTTGATTAGGAATGGACAAGGATTGAAAATAAGTTGAATAAGATTGCCTATTCTTATATTGTTGGCAATCATAGCACTCTTACATACTCAAGGAAAGAGAAGAGATTTCCACAATCCATGATAATAACCATAAGAGTTTTTGGATTTGAATGTGTTGTAAAATTTTGCATCAATGAAGTGTGATTCAAAACATTGATGCAAAAATTTACAACACAATCAAATACAAAAACTCTTATGGTTATACTCAAGGACTTCATATTTAAATTATTGGGAATTTAAAAAACCTAGCTCGTCAATTGTAGGTGCATCATGGAAAGTACTCGATATATTCATATTAAGTTGTGAAGAAGGGACCAAATAGATTTTATCATTACAGATGATCAACTCATTAGTCATGTTGTACCTTTCACCATGAATTGTACCCTCAATAACTCTTGCGACCCATGATTCCTTGGTATACTCTATTGTAATTAACTTTGTCTAATCAACATAAACCTCCATTGAAGAACATATGTGAGGTCTCCTAGAAAGTGCATCAAAAATTATATTATTCTTCCCATTAACAAATATAGTGTCAAAATCATATGCCTCCAATCTATTTACACACTTATGTTGCCTATCATTGAGATCCTATAGGTTCATGAAGTACTTTATGTTGTTGTGGTCTATTTTGATTATAAACTTACCCCCAATCAGGTATTTCCTGAATTTGGCCAAAGCGTTCATAATGACAAACATGTCTCTATAATAAATAGAATAGATAATCTCCACAACTCTTAGTTTTTTAATATCAATTGTGATGGGGTGCTTCTTGTACATCAAAATTGCTCTTATCCACTCTCCTAAAGCATCACACTCCAACTCAAAAGGTTTTGAGAAGTTTGGTATTTCCAACATAGGGAATTTGGACATCACCTACTTCAAGTGCTCAAAGCACTTTTGTGTTGAGTTATGCCACTCAAAAGTTTCTACCTTAGTCAAATTTGTAAGTGAAGTTGTGGTTTATGAAAACCCCTAATAAACCTCCGACAAAATTTGCTGAGACCAAAGAATCCCTTGAGATGAGGGATATTCATTGGACTAGGTCATTCAAAAATAGTATTGATCTTCTTAGGATCAACTTTCACTCCCTTTGCACTAATGATGTGACCAAGATAAATAAGCTTTATCATAATAAAGACATGTTTGGTCTCCTTGGCATATATGGTCCTACTCTCCAAGATTCTCAAGACCTACTCATGATGTTGCATATACTCCTCCCAACTATTATTGAAATCAAGGTTTGAACATAAAAAGATATAAAAAAAATCCTCATATGTTTCCTAAACACCCAATTCATGCAACTCTAGAAAGCGACTAGTGTATTTGTTAAACTAAAAGGTATCACTAAAAACTTAAAACGTCAAAAAATGTATTTAAAAGTAGTTTTCTTAATATCCCCTTTCCTTGTTTGTATCTGATGGTACCCCAACCTCAAATGTATCTTATAAAAGTATCATACACCATTAAATCATCAATCAACTCATGCTCTAAGGAATTAGACACCTATTCTCAATTATCTTTTTACCTTGTAATCAATACACATCCACATTGTTCAATATTTCTTTTTCACCAAAACTATTGTTGATGTGAATAGATTCTTGTTGGGTATTAGGCGCCCCATCTCTAGTAACTCCTTAGTTATAGTTTCTACTTCATCCTTATGCCTCTTAAGATGTTGCTAAGATGTATCAATTACCAGTTTTGCTCCCTCCTCAAACTCAATAATATGTCATATCTGTCTCTTAGATGGAACTCTATGAAGGACACTTCCAAACACTTTGCTATTCTTGGATAAAAGCTTTGAATATCAATATGGATAGTCCAAATTTGTATGAACTATTGGTATGATGAGATCTCTACTACCCACTCTACTCAATCATGTCCAATCAATTGCTCCACTCTAGGCCCTCCATTTGAAAGTCCTCTGAGTGCTACTTTCCTTTATTGATGTTTGAATCTCGTCTTTAGCTTCTATAAGTTGAAAGAGAATTCCACAAGTGATAACATCCACGTCATACCAAGAATAACATCATTGTCTCCATATCAACCACATAGAATTCATCTTTTATCTCATAATCACCCAACTATATACTCAAATTTGAGATCTTATAAGTACAAGGAAGCTTGTGCACATTATTTACCATCACATTAAACCCATTATGTTTCTTTTTTTGCAAAAGTCTGTTAGAGACAAAGGCTTCATCAATGAAATTGTGTGTGGCTCTTGTATTAATCAATGCTACTACAAGCACCGTCTATGTATTACACCTCTCACCTTGAATGTGTTTTCTTTTTTAGAACCAGTGTGTTGTGCAGTGGTCATATCATCCTTTGACTCTTTTTCGAATGAATTTATCTTCACTACTCCTTGAGTCAGGCTATTATTCTAATTTTCTGGCACTAATTCTTCAGCTAAAAAATACTCCAATTGTTTAGATCTAGCTTTCATACTGCACTTATGTGATGGGTCCCATGATTTTCTACAATGGAATCATAATTTATTCCTCTTTAGGTCATTCAACTACTCATTATCCGGCATGTTGGAATCATTACTTTGCTAATGTGGTTCCCTATGAATGTTGTTTCTTATTTATGTTCTTCTTGTGAGGGAATCCTATGGAATGAAACTTGCTTCTAGAAGTAGAAGCCTCCATATCTTTAGCTTTCTTAATAACCTTTTGTAACCCACCATCTCAATATATTTATCAACCCATCAATGAAAAGGAACCACAAGTTTCCTTTCTAAAATAAATGTGACTAACACTACAAGTTTCTCAAAATTAGAAATTTATGTATCAAGTGAACCCCATTGCTTCAACTGTTCCAACTTCTTGAAAGGAAACCTGAAGTCTTTCTTATCAAATCTCCAAATTAACCCTTCGTAAAATTTGCATAAGTGACCTAATCTAATAATTTCCCATGGTGATCACCCCATGTGCTACCACTCACGTGCAATACCATCGAGATGTAATGTTACATACTTAATGGTCTCTTCCTCTATGATAGGGTTGGGTTGGAAATAGGTATCTACCTTTCAAACCTAAGATCAAGCTAAAGTCTTCCCTAAACCGTCATAATAAGAAAAAGTCAACTTTCCTACCTTCTTTTGCAAGTCATAATTCTATGTTCTTCCACAACTGTCAGGTCTATGTTTCAGCCTGGAACTTATTACCTTTACTATCTCAAACATGTCCAAATTGATTCTGAAATTAATTATCTTAGGTTCATTATCGCCCTGTGTTGGTGCCCTAGGTAGAAAAGTAGCTACAAGAGGCCTCAAGTAGATACTTATCCCACTATAGATTGAGTTCTCTCCCTGGCCATTGTTGCCTCCATTATTTGCATTAATATTTATTCCCATCCTATAAAGCCGTATTAATTCTATTAAAAGTTCCAAAAGTTAATTTTGTTGTTACTATCTTTGTTTTGCATGTTGTTGTCCTCTAACCAATGCATCCAACAAATATAATTTTCTCTTTTCTCCTAGATCTCTTGCATTCCCGTCACCTGTATTTTTATGTGTTATGTCTCTCTAAGGTGCTATGTTCTTTTGCAATTATATTTATAGAAGACTTGTTTCTACGTTATTGTAGTAGAAATGGTGATTGTTCCTAACCTAACATATCATTGTTATGTCATATTATACTCTTGAGAATGGTAGGATATCATATTGTGCTCTCAAAATGGACTTTTGGGATAATGTGTGTGTAAATTTATGGATTCCTTGTGTGCTTTTATTTATGTGAATGTCATCGTTATTATATTTTTATAATATGTGAGGTGTTTGTATTCTATGCATATTCTATACAATTGCTTATATGTACTTGTTTTATGTGTGTTGTATATTTAAACTATTGATATTGGTAATATTTGGATACTTATGTTTGACAAGGTTAGGATTCTTATAGTGTGGGATGCAAGTATTGATTCATATGGATGTTGCATATGAGATTTGATGTCTTTTACTTAGTCTAACCCATGATATTGAAAGGACTCATGGTTTTCATTGATAGTAATATTTTAGCTTGTTCGAGTTATTGCATTCACACAAGTATTAGATTTTGGAAAGGATGTGAACTATGATTATCAATTATCTCAAAGTGATTGTATGACATGTTCTTATTATTAATAATACCCACCGTGAAATATATTCCAAGTATTATGAATGTTTTGGATCCACGTTTTCACATGCACAATGCATACTACTAAATGAATAAAGCAATAAAGGAAAAAATTAGTATTAAGTTGTACCATATATTTGGATTTTGGACGTTGCTTCTTCGCCCTAACTAATGGATGGGCAAGATAGGGAAATTCTCATGGTAGGTTCAAACCCTTCCCTAGTCAATAATAAGAGAATGCGATCTTGGAGGATTAGCTTGTAGACCGTACATAGAGCTTTTCATATACCATTATGTTGTACATATTAATTTTTTAGACTACTTATATATGTTTGGTTGATCTTGTGATCTATTGCATTATTATCATGGATGAGGGTTGTAGTTTTGGCCTCTTATAAATATTAATTCTGAAATGATTTACCTTCATTATTAAGTGCTAATCATGTACTTTTTCATATTGTTAAATGGATTGAGATTTATTTTTGCATTGTATTACTCAAGTGGGCTTTATATATTGTATGGATTCTTATTGGAGATTACTCATATGTCCTAGATATCATTGTAATATTGCATTATGGAATTTAATGCAAGTTGATATAGAGTTTCATCTTGTACTATTTTGTTAGCATTGAGATGTGTAGATATTGAAAATTGTCAATTATCAACAACAACATTTTTCACTAATTATTCATCTATATTGATAAGATATTTTTTCATAATTTAGTTTAAGGTAATTGCATTCTTCTAACTTCTAATAATTAAATAATCTTTAATTATTTACTTAGATTTTCCTTCTATTGTATGCAACCAATCTAATTCATCATCTGCCCTAATCAATCAATTTCATCAAATAAATCTATCATCATCGGTCATCCTAGTTAATCAAATTTCCTTATCAAATCTCCCTAACCGATTAAATAATCAACCAAATTATTTAATCTCTTTTATCCAATCAAACTAACCCTTCTATTAAAGATTAAATAATTTACCAATTATTTAATCCACTTTTCCATCTTCTAATTTCCTAAAATTTAATAAATGAATATTTATTAGTTCCTGCCGCCAGGCAGGATATTATAGCATTCATTGCAATGCTACTGTTTTGATTAATTGTCCAATTAGAACATTGTATTTTTCAACACCTTTTTCATTGATATAGTTTTAATATATTT
>MU225437.1:1636638-1656178 GCA_018584345.1 Thuja plicata
ACCTATATCCAAATGTAATAAATTAGCTTATAATTATTTATTTACTTTTCTTAATTAAATAAATAATTAATCCATAATATTTATCTTTCCAATTTAATTCTCCAATAAATTATTTATTTAATTCTCCTATTAAATAAATCATTAATCCATTGTGATTATTTAATTCTCCAATAACATATATTTATTTAATACTCCAAACTAAATAAACAATTAATCCATATTATTTAATGCCCACTTAAATAATAATAAATTATTTATTTAATTCTCCAATTAAATAAATAATTAATCCATCCATAATTATTTAATTAATCCATTAATTAATTTTCCTTAATTTAGATAATTAATTCATTATTTTAATTTTCCTAATTAAAATAATGAGGGCTAGAATCCGATCTAGCTACTAAACATTAACAAAATAAAGAGATAGGTTGAAGAAGATCCTCATTCAGTTCAATGGTAACAATGGAAGGAAAGGAATACAGTCAAGCACAAGCTCTTCCTCCACATTGGCAGATGTGGAGTCCCCAGTAAACAAATTCTCAAAGAATCTAGTGGCTTCCTGAGCAATCTCTTTATAGGAAGATAGAAGAACCCCCTCTGAGGAAGTGAGAGAAGTAATAGAACTCACATATCTTCTGTCCTTCATTGTATTGTGAAAAAACTTTGTGTTTCTGTCACCTTCTTGGAGCCAATCAACCCATGCCTTTTTGCTTCCAATAAATCTCTTCACGAAGCTTCCATTCCTTCAACTCCTTCAGTTCAATAGACTCCTCCCTGTATAAATCCTCAGATAAACCTTGATGTCTGATTTGGCGAGTGATAGCATCAACCAAAGACTAAGCATTCCTTTTTGCTGAGAAAATATTACCAAAACACATCCTTTTCCACCTTTTAAACTTATGCTTTATATATTGCAATTGCTTGACAAACCAATTTTCCCCCTCCCTCCACCAATCCAACATAAGGTCATGAAGGGAAGGGTCTTGAAGCTACATAAGTTGAAACTTAAAAGAAGGATTCTTTGAGATTTGGACCTTAGTAGCAGAATACTTGATCGGCCAATGATTAGATTCTCTCCAATCTAAAATCTTTGATCTAGTTGCCCAGTTATCACCCACCCAGTAACAAGAGAGTAGACATCTGTCCATCTCAGCTATCGCCTCCCCTCCACTTCTATTATTCCAAGTGAACAATGCATTGGTGGGTTTAACATCCATTACCCCTAGGAACTCAATATTGCTCATCAAAAGACTTGCGGAAGGATCAAACTTGATATTACCTCCCCTCTTCTCAACCAGTCTTAAATTACATTAAAATCTCTTGCCAAAACCCAAGGGACTAAAGGAGCAAGGGAGCGAACATATCTTATATGTGACCAAAGTAAGGATTTTCCCAGAAGACCAGTTGGAGCGTAACATTAGTAAAAAGAAGATTCTCACTAGATTCAGTACTTGTTGCCACCGGAGAGATAGAATACCTACTAGAAATCCACTAAAGTGGGACAAGCTTACGCAGGTCCCACAGGAAAGCCATACCTCCTTAACTCCCCTGAGCCCCAATGCATTGATAATGAATTTTTTGACGCCTTGTTTAGCATACCATCAACATATAACTTGGTTTCTTGAAGAAAGACCACATCAGGAGAATTAGAACCAATCAACTCTTGAATAACCTCAACTCTTGAATAACCTTTTGTCTAGGGATGCTACTCAACCCCCTTACATTCCATGAAAGGACAGTCATTTCTGAGATGGAGAGAAGTGAGAGTCAATAGTCTTCACAAAGCCAGACTCCACTAATGTCTCACCAACTAGCTTCACCTTTTCTTGATCTTTCTTCCTACCCATCTTAGGAGGTTTCGCAAGAGCACCTTTTTAAAGAGCTTTTCGATGAATTCCCAAAACAGGCGGGGTTCCCTTACTTTTACTACTCTCCTGTAAGTCTTTCTCAACCTAAGTTGCCAGTCTCAATTTGGATTCAGGTTCACAGGGTCGATCTTTTTTTTTAGGGTGGGTTTGGGTTTGCGTTGGGTTCGTTCGTACCAAATCATACAAAAATAAAATATATTCATATATACATATATGCAGCAGCAACCCTTAGAATATGCATGTTCTAAGAAGACATCTGCCAGAACTTCAAAGCCAGAAATTCACCTAAAGAAATTGTAAGCCTGAGGATGATCCATAAAGTTTGCAAAAGACACTGAATTGAGGTTTCCAAGTTTGCAACACAACATCACTAATGAACAAAATATTGACTACTGATCAATAAGAATGCACAAAGCCATCAACAGCTTGAAAAAGGAGCTTTTAAAATGAAGAACGACAAGGCTAAAATTGGAAACTTGGAAATATATTGTGTATTAGAAACTCTGTTCACTCTGATCAATTTTGCCAGTATAAATATGACAAATAGAGGATGCAGGAAAATGCACAAAAAATATTTGAGAAACTGTAACTGCTGCAAGCTTTCTATACAAATTTCTACAATGCAACAACACTGAAGAACTAAGCCCAGTTAGCAAACACTTATGGAGGATAATGAAAACATGTCATGTGCTGTTTGGCTTGGCAGAACAAGGTAATGTTTCACATTTACATTATTTTAGTTACCATAAAATTTTGACAAATAATGCTCTGGGTAGTAAATCTAGATTCTAGCATATAAACCTATTGCTCATTGATTTTATCATTTACACACCTAAATTTGAACCCTTTTTATCTCTATTTATCCATTATTAAACTGCAAATTTGCTAGAATATTGAGTTAGTATAGCATTTGCTTGAGACTTCCTTATTTATTTAATATTAATCTATTTCATAGTATTGTAGATTACATGAAAAGACTCAAAAACATGATTAGGATAAACAAAAAAAAAGTTAACAAAAGTCATTCTTCCCGGGCACTGCTGCGGGTTCGAAAATTCTTCACAAATTTTGCCCCAGGTTCGGTTGGTAGAACCTTGTCCGAATCCACAGGGTACTGAATCTGAACTCGGATTCTAGATGAATCGGACCGGGACGTGGGCTTCACAAGGAAGAACCCGGTACCTTAGTTCTCGACATTAGTCACGGAACAGGTGAGACCTAAACCATCTTTCATTACATTGCATCCACTTGTCCCCAACGCTCTTGAGATCCTCACAGGGATATCTGTGTCCATTTGCAGATCTAGACCATCCACCTGTGATCCAACCTAATTAGTATCGCTCTTCTCACCATCTAGTTCACCTGTCTCCAAAAGTTCCTGGCCAATGGCCAAATTTGCAATAGCCCCATCAAACTGGTCTAGATCACCCAGAGCGTCAAACCTGTTAAACACCTCATCAGACTTCCTGTCATTCAAAGTTCTCTTTTGACCTCTTCCCTGATGGCAGGTTCTAACTGGGATGAAGCCTTTCTTATCCTCCATTTTAAGAGCCTTCTCTTTATCTTGTTTAGGAAGTGAACTAGCGAGCCCAACTCTAGAAGTCCCTGCAGTTTTAGATTTAGGGCACATTCGCTGCAAATGCCCATATTCATGACGAATTCGGCAACGAAATGGCAAAGTTTCATACTGAAGTCGTTGAATCCATGAGTTTGGCTCCGACTGAATTTCCATGGAATCAGATAAAGGTTTACTTAAATAAATTTCAACACAAACACGAGCATAGGTGATTACCTTTTTGTCCATAGTTTGTCATGAAGGGTCCATTGGCTTGCCAAGCTACATTGCAACTAGATTGAAGATATCATTTCTCCAAAACTCCAATGGAAACCACGGAAGCCTCACCCATACTGGAACCCTCAATAGAAGCTGTTTAGTAGGGTTGAATCCAACACGCCATGGCTTGATGAAGAGACCAACATGATTGTAAAAATAGAGCCCCCCTTCAAACGCCTTATTTCTGTTTGACATGCATGAAAAAACCACCAAGAAACAACTATTGGTAGCCAATAGCACTTCCATTTCCCCCTCTGGATTCCATGTGCGATGAGCCCATGACTCCAATGTTAATATTTTCAGATTTAGGGCAAGGAATATACAAACTATAGAGATCTTTCAATAAACCTAAGCACAGGAAATAAAATAAGCACAGAAGCAAATAAGATAATACCTGTAAATAACTTCTGATCTGCAACTTGAGGTACTCGAAGATGGCCCCTTCAATTAGCCGCCTAATACACTCTTCTCAAATATGCAATTGGATCTGATTGCTCCAAGTGAGTGAATTATATGCACTTCGCACTTGTAGATTTGAATCATACGAGTAAGTACGATTTGGTGATCAAACCCTGGATATCATTGAACAAATATCGCAACCCTTGAGATCATTAATGCTGGTCCAAAGTCGCACTTAAAGTCAGATGTATATCTGCACTTTATATATATATCCGCAACCCTCAAGGTTTGCCCTTCACAATTCGAATATCTCCCAACGCATGATTATATGTCTGATATATTCGCAGACCATACACAGTAATATTTGCTCTATTATGGCTGATTAAGTTCGCTCATACAAAAGGCAAGACTTCGTTCCAGCGTAGAGGATGAATACGATCCTAAGATACTTGATAGATATTGCTCTTGGATGCTCCAAAACGCTGATCCAATCACACTTTAATGGCATCCTTAAATGTATATGAGTAAGTACGATTTGGTGATCAAACCCTCGATATCATTGAACAAATATCGCAACCCTTGAGATCATTAATGCTGGTCCAAAGTCGCACTTAAAGTCAGATGTATATCTGCACTTTATATATATATCCGCAACCCTCATGGTTTGCCCTTCACAATTCAAATATCTCCCAACGCATGATTATATGTCTGATATATTTGCAGACCATACACAGTAATATTTGCTCTATTATGGCTGATTAGGTTCGCTCATACAAAAGGCAAGACTTCGTTCCAGCTTAGAGGATGAATACGATCATAAGATACTTGATAGATATTGCTCTTGGATCCTCCAAAACGCTGATCCAACCACACTTTAATGGCAGCCTTAAATGTATATTTTGAACTCCTAGAATGAAGAAGAAAATTGCAGACTTGAGATCCTTGAGGGAGAATCGCATGTTATGTTTTTGATGCCTTTCTCCTCAAGGATCGAATCAATATATATATGAGATTTTGGAGATAAACTTCACCACCTCAAGGTGCCCGACTTGGGCCCTCCCAAGTACAAATTAAATATAAACTTATTTATGCAAATAAATCAAACAATAAATAATAAATATTACTTATATTTATTATTATTATTTTTATCGCTTTACAATAATAAATATATATATCCTATATATATTTATTATTATTATTATTGCCTTTAATTAGTTCAAGATGGTTGATCTATTGCCGTAAAGGCCATAATATCAACATCCAAGAAGGGCAAAGACACCCGATGTCCCATGAACTTACAAATCAAAGCATGATTAGACAAATAATTAACATTTTCCTCAACAGAATTGGGTTGAATCACAAGAACAGGTCTGTTGTCACTCCTTGCAAGGCAACCATTTACCTTTGTAGGCCTAAAACGCCCAATTTGAGAAGAATTTTCTCCCATGCTAGTAGAAATTTCTCTCATGCATGAACTGGACTATTCCCGATCACTGCATCTTTAAAAGGCATGCTCGTCCCTCTAGAAGGACCTCCTTGCATAGCCATGCAAGGCCCACACAAGAAAAAACAGAATCAAAGAGCCTACACAGACTCAAGGGTAAAAACTCAACTCAAACAAAGGCGAAAAGACTCAGCCCACAATAACAAAAACCCTCAAGAAGAATCAGCACAAAGTCAAGCCCGGACTGCAAAGCCCGAAGCCAATCTGCAGAAACTACCTCCAACTTCTCAAAAAGTCAAATAGTAATTCACAACTCTGCAGAATGATTCAAAAATTAACCTCAAACCCCAGAGGAAATGCAGTGGAAACCTCACAGCAGAACCAACTCACACTTGCAGCAGACCCGACCACCCTCCACACGCCTCCCCAAACGCATGCAGAGAGAGGCTATGCTGCCAGGGAAAACCCTAGTACACATAGCAGAAACAGCTACCTGCGCACACACCCAGCATTTCCTCTCAAAAGAAAAAAAAAGCATCCACTGATTTGATACACTACGGTTTCTACAAATTTTTGCTCACTTTGACATCATTTCCTTTAATCTTCTTCACGTTCGTGTTGACAGCATAAAAGAAGGAATGAAAATTTCAAACAGGGCGCAGAGGTTTGTTTTTTAAGTTTTTAGTTTTTTTTCACTTTTCAAAAGTCAAACATTGTTAGGATCAGTCTGGAATCACCATGTCACCCTTGGAATTGCATTGAAATGAACTCCTGTTCTTTAAAATGTTTTTGCATCCAAAAAATCAAACCCAGGATGCACTCACAGTAGTTTTGATTTTGATTCCACTGATACCAGTTCCATACCTGGATTTGGTGGAAAATGCCTGCATTTCAGCAACATAGTGAACCACATCTACATAATCAGAAACAGAGTTCTCATTCCTTGTCACAACAAAGTTCATCAGCTCTACACAAAGCTGGAACTTGATACAAGCTGCTCTTCCTTGGAGGCAAAAGAGGTTTTGGACCAATATTTGCATTTCTGGGGGTGATGTTTCCTCTCCTTTTACTGTTTTGATGTAGCTGGTACAGCATTTTACCAATAGAGCCCGCACACTTGTCTTTACCATATCTTTTGCCCAGGGTTCAGTATTTTCCAAACACAGCGATAAAAATTCTAACCCTGCACCTCAGCATTAATGTTAAAACATCAGTTGAGAGGAGAGCAATCTGAAGAAACAAATGTTCTTTCTTCCACTCTTTCAGAAATTAAACAACTACAATGTGCATCTCCTTCCGCATTGTGGCTTCAAGCAAGGTTCCACATGACAGTTCAGAATCACAATTGGAGATTTTTTTATTAAATGGCTGATAAAAAAGCAGACTGCATAGCTGACATGCATGAGGTGGGAGTAGAATGACCAACTATGGTCACAAGTCATGACTATTAGATCCTTCCAGGCAATTAAATTATAATTATCTTCTGGGCTGTTGTAATGGGAAGTTACTAAAAAAGGCTTACTTGAATCATTAAATAGAGCTCTCAAATCAAAACGAGTATACACCATTTAAAATGTTAATTAAAATTACCATACTCTAGAAAAAGAATTCCTAACTTTTGTACGAAGAAGCCAAGGGTATGAGAAAGCTTTTCTTGTCATTTCCATCAGAGATAACCCATGGCTGCCTGTGATGATGGGTGCCTCGAGCTGTTTCCTTATTTTCCTATGAATGTTGCCATTTAGCTCCTCATCGGTTAATTGTATATCATTCAGACATTATCATAATTTGCAAGGAAGCAGTCTTTTATGGCTTCTTCTAACATGCTCGACTCAAACCCTTTTCGTTGAGGAAATAATCTAACAGATAGTATGGATGAGAGTTGCACATCTCCAACTATCAAGGGTAGTAGTGTTTTTCTGAGCCAGATGCTACCCCAAAATTTTAGAGTGGGTTCAAGAATCACACCTAGATGTTTGAATTGTGGTTTTATCTGAGCTTCGTCAGCACAGTATTTGTTTGAACGGCTAGGTCTATGCTGAAAAGGAAATTTCCCTATTCTCATTAGACAAACACTACCGGTACATAGTGGCCTGTAATCTTCTTTGGGACCACTATCCACATTTATCTTCCACATCCCAGCAGGCGATAGAGTTTACACAAACTTCTTGTTTCCTTTTTGCTAACCCCATAATTAGGGAACCTGTCTGTCAACTGTAGTTGCTTATTTTTAGAGGTATGTCATGCCCACATCATGAAGAGCACTTATGTAGATATCATTTATAAAAAAAACCACCTTATTTATAAGACTTCACGATTTTCTGAGAATTCTGATCCAAGAGATTAATAGTAATTCTGCATCGATATAAGTTCTTATGCCGCAATGGTAAGCAGGAGTATGTTTTATCAAGGTGCGATCACACCCAATGCAGCCGCAGGTTATTAGTAAAGGGGCTCGACTATTGAACAATCAGCGATTTTGACTTTGGGAAAGACACGGACTCTTCCGTTACAAGGGATATATATATATCAAAGATCAGCATTCAAAGAAAGGCATCGATCAAGGATAAATCTGATATAATCATATAAGGAATCAGATCGAGTCCTACAGTCATTGTGTGTTACAACAGTAATTTGGTGTGAATGCTAAATATTTCATGCATTCGATCTTAGCCATTGTGCATTTGCATCAGTAATTTGGTTTGGAGTTTAAGTATTTTATGCAATCAATCTGCCCATATACATTTGAGGTATTGATTTCTAAGCATGCGAGCTGATTACCTCAGGAGATGGAACTGGTCATAGTTGGACATTCTTGCCACTTGTGGAGTAATGATCACTCCGAGGGATGGAACTGGTCATAGTTTGATGTTCCTGCCACTTGTGGGATAAGAGGCGAGTTGCCATGATTGGATGTTTGCGCGCTCTCGGGTTAGTTGGGTTGGGCGGTTTACTGGCACCCTTTCGAGTTTCCTACCAAACAAAGTTATGATTGGTTATAAGATAGTTGCTAGTCATAATGTTTACCATAATCTGCTTATTCACTAACTGATGTAGTATATTATTGTTGGAATTGTTGTTTTGGTGTACAAACAGGTTAATTCCAACTTGGGGACATTACAAGGCAATAGAATCAATAGATGTATCTCTTTCAAATGTGAGCCTTTATTTATTTTTTGATAAGGTAGTTGTGGGTTCTATGAGGGCCCAAACCTATCAGAGAATAACATGTACATTGCGGGATTCAGCTTAAGAACAAAATCCAGCTTACATAAAAGCACTACACTGTCTGGAAAACACACGGGACACACCAATTGATTCAAAAATTAAAATCCAAAGAGAGAAATTATTGTGCAGCACAATCTGTAGCAACCGCTAAGACTCCTGGGCCTGCATAATCCTGTTTAGCAGCCTAATAACCCCTGTTGGCAACAATGGGGGAGGAGTGTAAAAGGTAGAAATCTCTAAATGGTCATTTTTTAGAATGACCCGAAGATTATCTATGTACAGGGTACTGTCTTTGAAAAATAGTACCACACCATCGCATATATAAAATGAAGCAGAAGAATGCATTTCCAATGTGCCACCTCCAGCAATCCATCCATGTCTCCTCCCAATCTGATCCATTGGCCATGAACAGAGTAGCTACGGCAGGAGTGAGGGCATGCAAAATTCATTCAAGAACCACTGTGTCAGGTGCATATGCTTCCAATTTGGCAGCAAAATCCTCCTCTATTGATGCTCTAGAGTGTGTGGCACCTTCATTTCTCCACCCACCTCACTAAGTACTTCTTCGATAAATGTTCGGGAACAAAAATCTCTGATCTTGCGCTTCAGTCAATGATTGGATACGGCACCATAATAAGCATTCTTGACCTCTCTTAACATGTGGCATCATGAGAGAACAGACAGCTTCCAGAATACTTGAAAATCTGTATAGAGGCAAACAAAACTCTGAGGAAAAAGCCCTAAGCACCAAAATCTAGAGCTTTTTGTACAAATCTCTCACCTGATCACCATAATGGGAGTGCATGTAACTTGAATACCACACAAGAAATAAATTGGAGAGCAAATGTGGTATAATAAACATAATGCTTTAACATGCCATAACAAATATTGACTTTGAATGCATATGGAAATCAGGAGGATGGTTGCAATACCATTGGATTCTATGTAGCAGTGCTAGAAGTTAATTGAAGCTGGCATCTATCAGTTTAGCTTCCTCCATTCAGCTCCCTAGTTTCCAGTCTTTATGATTCTCTTTAATGCAACCCTGAATAATTTACAAGAGAGCTGTCTCTGTGTAATGTCCCCTTTCTCTCTTGCTCTAGAATTTTGCCATAAAGTCATAATTGCACAAAATTAGGGTTAGGGTTTACCACATATAGGATTTCTTTGGCTATGTCATCCCAAACAACACAGTTAGGGTTCATACATAAGCATAATGTTATAGTTAGATCTCATAGGATTATAAATAACATATAAATAAAGAATGTAAATCAATTCAATAGATGTTGGAGTTAACTTGAGGATGACTCAACCATAAAATTGATAAGGTAGGGTGACTTGATGTGGTACCCCAGAAACCTCCTACCCTAGGCCCAAGAGCGGATACATTGTTCCCCCGGTGGGCTACCTAGTGCGGGGTCCTATCATCGTTCTTCTTCATCTTGCCATTCCTAACTTGCTTCTAATGATTGAACACCGATTTACCATGGCAGGGACTGTGAGGAAGTATTCACGATAAGGTGCCCCGAAAGCCTATCCTTCCTAAGCCCAAAGGTAGTCCACTTTGTCCCCCTTTGGCCCCATGGGGATTCCCTTGTCACAACCATAAGGTGGCGTGCTTAGAAAGTGGCCTCTTCGTTGTTCTTCCAATCATGACTACTACACTTCCCTTACCATGATTAATTGCAAAAGTTAAGAAATATACAGTGTCTTATACATACTTTCTTTATTAAGTCATTACACCAACAATATACCTATCATTAGATAAAAGAATTATAAAATTCACATTAAATAATTTATATATATATATATATAAACGCATATAAAAATGCTTATATATAATCACTTACTATAATTTAGATCTTTATAATATGCAAAGTCCAAACAATAATAATCACCCAAAATACTTATTATCTAATATGTGTATTGAATGACTACCAAAATATGGATAGTCTGAATTTTTCTTTATTTCTCCCTTTGGTATTCTTTTTATTTCTGCCCATGTTTTTCTGTGATTTTCTGTTGAGAATGGGATAGATTCCCAGTATATATCTTGCAAATAGGATACATCCCAAAAGACACCTAATGACCATTCATAATTGCCTCTTCTTCCTAAACGCGCCACTTAACATATAATTTGGTTAGCAATCCTATTATCATCGATTAGTTTATTATCGCTATTTTCCTCTATTTAATATTTGTTTGCATATGTTGTCTTAGCCAATGTTTCCTCCTAGTCGCTGCTTGGATTACACATGTTAATCATAATCATTTCTTAGCAATTTGATTCTTACGATCTCCATGGTTTAAGCAATCGTTTATTTCTCACGACATCCTCATAGAAGGCGAACGTAGGAAAAATTGTATCGACTGCTGAATTCAAACCAAGTTATATACCCCTCTGTGGTGTTTTACCAACTTTGACCTCCATTGTAGAAGAGATGTAGTGACGGAAGTCCATGTACTTGATAATGGAAATTAGATAATTACTGTTTATGAAGCTTGCTGCCAGAAGTATGTGTTTGAGGGAGGATAATTGGTGTCTCTTTGTTGACTCTACCAAAACCTCATGATCAGGTGAACATATTGTGTCGTCGTTTTTCTTACACCCGCAAATATTAGTTTAGAGTCTTTGATCGTATCATAATGCTAAATATGAGCCAATAGTGACTCATTTGTCATACCATATCAGTCTTCCTTAGCATATCGCGGGGGGGGGGGGAATTAATGCGTCTGTCTTTACTTGTCTCAGCTGTTTGCCAATTCAACTTATACAAATCGTATGAGTCTGAATCAACTAATAACCATGAACTACTCTACTCATTGAGGCATATATCATATTTGATATAGAGTAACATGTATGACTTGTAGGATTGTTTGATACCTTTTTAAAATTTTGTCTCTTCTAGAGACTTCACAAAATTGTGATGACGTATAGGAATATATTGATTAGGGTTTCTAGATGGGGGAACATGTCACTTTGACTTCCAATCCCTTACTACTCAGGAATTTTGTCATTTTTAATCCTTCTAGCAGAGCTAAAGCTTCCTCATTATTAGACTTGATGCCAAAAAAGTATGATCCTCCTTTTATGAAGGAGCCTAAAGGAGAGTGAATGCCCACTCCCTCTCCCACCGGTCTAGGATTAGCTTTGGTAGCCCCATCAAAATTCAACTTTAAAAACCATCCTTAGGTGAAGACCAATGTCTTGTTAGCTGATCATTTTTATTCTTCACAACTATTCCAAAAATGGGGATTGTGAGCCTTATTTATTATGCATCACTTGATTTAGAGTTAACTGTAATTAATGAGGGTTGGTAATTAAACTAAATTTTGGTATTAAAGTGGGTTAAGCGTAAGTGGTAAATTGTCAGGCCTTTCATAGTGGATACCCATGTTCAAATCTGCAAGGGACATGTTACATGTTCATATGCCAAACTTCCACATCTAATTCTGGGTGTGGTACATCAATTCTGGCTGTTGTGGAACCCAATGGATGAGACCAGGTGCAAGTCTTGCATCTTGGGTGCATTTGATGCAAGGTTACCCCTTGGTTGTGGCATCTAATTCAAAGGACTCCATGCAAGGGGAAATCACCAATGGAAATAAATCAAATTCAGTTATTTTTCTCAATTCTTCTTACCAGAATTTCAACAAGAGAAAAGGGCCAATTTTCACCATCTAGAGCTTGGTTTTAGTCAATATTTTCTGGTTATATATATTCATACCTCAGGTTTTCCACATTGGTATTATTAAAAATCAAGCTTTATTTTTAATAGAGTGAAACATTAAGTATTGATTATAGGGGTGTGTAAGCAAATTGAATTTGATTGACGCTCTTGATATAGATTTTTTTTAGAGCTAATAGGCTGTAAAATTTGGCATTGCATTAAGGGTTACATAAGCATATTTCAACATCTGCTGTTTTATGCTTTATAGGAATTTTGTATGTGCATGTTCAGATAAAATGTGGATTGCAAATTGAATTAAAATGTGGGGAAATTAACAAAAAGAGAGAAGAAAAAGCATTACTATTCCCATGTCTAAATTGAATTTCATCATGAGTTTTGTGGTCATATATATTATAAATTGCTCATTTATTTTTTTCTACTTTGATATCCATAACAAGACCATTTAACTTTGTAAATGCATGAGATGACGCGAAACCTTTTTCAGATGCATTTTTGCCAAGGTTTTCAGTCAACATGTTGAATTGGTTTACATTAATTATGCTGTGGCTACTGTGGTTGCATGTTTGGTTATCTTTAATTTGCTTTCTCACTTATCAAGTTATGAGTGTTAGCACCTTGATACATGCTAATGTTTGCAGGATGGGAAGGTTGTAGATACACTGGAAGGTGCAAATCCATCAGAATTGGCCAACAAAGTGGCCAAGGTGTCTGGTTCCATAGACATTGCCGAGACAGCTAGTCCTGCTAGTCTTGGAATGTCTGCTAGTTCGACAGTTATTGAGACAGTGAAACAAATATATAAATCTCCGCAGACTGCTAAAACTGATGTAGAGTCTGGTGATGCAGTTAAGAGCAAACTGCAACAACTTGTGAATTCCAAATCTGTCATGTTGTTTATGAAAGGGACACCCGAGCAGCCACGATGTGGATTTAGCAGAAAGGTTGTGGATGTTTTGAAATCAGAGGGTGTGGAATATGGAAGCTTTGATATTCTAAGTGACGAACAAATGCGGGAGGGCTTGAAGGCATTTTCCAACTGGCCGACCTTTCCACAACTGTATTGTAAGGGTGAGCTGCTTGGAGGCTGTGATATCACCCTTGAACTGCATGAAAGTGGGGAACTGAAACAAATATTTAAAGACCATGGCTTGCTCTCAACGGATAACAAGTCTGGTGAATTAATTTCAAAAGCTACTTCTGCTGAACCTAAACCTGATACTGTTATCTCAGAGTCTGGCAATGGTGGTGTAGCGGACTCAACTGGTATAAGTGAATCATTAAGTTCTCGACTAGCGAGCATCATCAACTCCAACCCAATCATGTTATTTATGAAGGGCACTCCTGAAGAGCCACGCTGTGGTTTTAGTCGGAAGGCTGTTGAAATTCTTAGAGAGGAAGGACTAGAATTTGGGAGCTTCGACATTCTGAGTGATGAAGAGGTAAGGCATGGTCTTAAAACATATTCTAACTGGTCTAGCTATCCACAATTATACATAAAAGGTGAGCTTATTGGTGGATCAGATATCATGATAGAGATGCACAAAAGTGGAGAGCTGAAGAACACTGCCTCAGAGAAAGGAGTGCTGCCCAAAGAGTCACTTGATGATCGGTTGAAAAAACTTGTCAATTCTTCTCCTATCATGCTCTTCATGAAAGGCACACCCGATGCCCCTCGATGTGGCTTCAGCTCAAAGGTTGTAAATGCTTTGAATGAAGATGGTTTAGACTTCGGTTATTTTGACATTTTGAGTGATGAAGAAGTCAGACAAGGCCTGAAGACCTATTCCAATTGGCCAACATTTCCACAAGTATATCACAAAGGTGATCTTATTGGGGGATGTGACATTGTGCTGGAAATGCACCAGGCAGGAGAGCTAAAATCATCCTTGACAGAATAGAACCAAAGTTGTAAAAGTAGATAAAGATTCATAAACACAAGCTTACCTAGTTGTTGACTTTTGGCTTTTTGGTACTATTGTTGTATGGTTTCCTCCTTTATTGGGTTTGCCAGAGAGGGAGTAGGAATTCTAGGAATGGTGAGTCAAGTTTTTGAATTGGTAAAGAAATTATATACTGTGTAACTCATCTCATGTTGAACAGCTTCTGCAACTCTTTGTTGCATCTATAATGCTAAAAAATGGTCATTTAGGTACAAAAGAAGACATTATTTTTGTTTTCTTAGTTTTTTTTCTTTACATTTTGGCTCATAAGACCTTGTTCTTGACTGCATAGCTTTCAAGTTGCTGACTTTTTGTTATTTGGGTCTCCTTTCAATATTGGATTTCATATTTCATGGCTATATTATGACAGATGCTATTTTGGGGATTCTTGAGCAAATAACATGCAAATCTCATTAATATATTGTCTTATGTCTTGTTATTGTTGTGCTTGGAACCGTTGGCACTATTATATTTAAATATCTCTCTATTTATGTTTCTCTCTCTTCAGTAGATTTGTTTCTATACTAATGGTCACTCTTTTTCCATGTTTCCATTCTCTCTCTGTTCAATATGGTAACTTCCTTTTGTAATCAAGTCAAACAAGTGAGTACACATCCTTTGAGTCAAGTCTAACCAGTGAGTAGTTATAGCCTCTGATTGAATGTCCATTCTCAATGTTAATCTCTTTAGAAGGTTGGCAATGTAGACAATTCTCTTCGTTTTGCTAAGAATTAGAGAAAGGTTGTTATAAACCATTCAAGTGATATCGTAGTGTAATTGTGATCCTACCATATCCATAGATGACATAACATGATTGCAATACACTAGAATAATACAATCATGCACTAAATGTGCGAGACCAAGACAACTTATAAGACGTAACATCATTATGAAAAGACAACTTGTAGGAGGTAACATCATCATGAGAATTTTTCACATGAGCTTAGGGGAATCAAAAGATCCAACCGCGGCCAAATTACAAATGCTACTAGCTCTTAGCTCTTAGCTCTAACAGTTATTACCTTGGACCAAGTAGAGAGTTCACCAAAATTGACGGAATTGACATCAATAATGAGATTGGATATGTTGATAATCGAACAATAGTTGATTATTCAACCTAATTACTATGTTAATTTATAAAAATATTGTTCTAAAAGGCTCACCTTATGGTCACACGAGCCTTTAGATTCGTATAATTCAATAATTTACAAGAACCTTTCTTTCCTCAATCTTTGTCGTAATTCTCTCATTTAACCTTAGATTAATTTTCTATGTGAAATCAAGGTGGCGTATGTGGCTATTTGCACACTAAGTAGATTAACTCTCTTATTAGAAATAATTTTTGAAGATTGATGTCTTCAACCAATTGATTGAAAGAAAATAAGTCTAACTATTTGCATGAAAGCAACTATTAAACATGTTGTATAAAATAATTATAAACTATTAAACATGTTGTATAAAATAATTATAAACTATGAAATGAATTTCAATTAAAAAGATCAAATGAAACAAAAGTTGAAGAATTGATGAATAACAATCAATCTTGTAAATGCCACACATCTTCCTTTAGTTGAATGGGCCCTAGCTCCACCTTTGATGTGAGATTAATTATCTAATTAATGCTATCGATTTTTCAAAAAAATTTAAAACTATTTTGCAACTAGTTTATTACATCTTTTATTTGGTTGCATACATTTATTATATTTGTGTGCTCCTTGAATGAAGAGTGCTCCTTGTTAGGTCTTCAAATGACACTTTCTCATTTTCAAGGTTAGGGCAACTCTAAGAATGGGTAACCACTCCTACGCTTGGAACTCAACTTCAACTTAGGAGGGTGCTCCTAGGATACAACTTAATAAGGATTTGGGCTATATACATATTTATTATATGTGTGCCTCCTAAATTAAGAGTTCTACTTGTTGGGTATTAGATGACACTCCTATTTTTTTTTTAATATTTTCTCTTTTTTTCAAGCCTAGTGTTTTTCACCAAGAGGGGAAAAAGAGATCATCGACAAACTTAGGATTGTTAGAGGTAAACTCTTAGAGTGCATCATTGCTTTTATGCTTGGAGCTCAAATTAGACTCACAAGGGTGTTTCTAAGGTATATCTTAATAACGATTGAGATCAAACAAAATTAATAACTAAAAATAACATATAAACCCAAGTTCACATATGCTCCAAAATATTGCCGCTAGGTCAAGTAAGACTAGTTGTATTAACTTCTATATATCTGATCACTCACATCGTACATGTACATGTAAATATTAGTATTTTTAATCCCTTAAGCTTGTTTCATTAATAATCTCTTACATGATTATTGGGTGCAAGCAATCATTTTTAGGTTATTTGGTGATATATAATTTTGGTTTAGTCAGAATATTTTGTAATAATGAACCCTAATCAACATTTTAATCTAAACATAAACCTACATTTAGCCAAAACATAAATATTGATCTCACAAACAACATTTTAATCCTTATCTAAACCTACTAATATTTAGAACATAAATATTGTTTATTTAAAATATATGATCTCAAACTAATAAAAGATTGGTGCCTATATATTGAAGGCAACAACATTATAACAATAAAGAGGAAAATTATAATGCTTACCTATTGTTTGCAAATGGGGTTGCAAGCAAAGTGGGCTAAACCTTGGAAGAAACTTCGTAGTTAAGCGCGCTTGAGCTGGAGTAATACTGAGATGGGTGACCTACTGGGAAGTCCTGGTGCTTCACCTTTGCGAGTATCACATAGATGCGATGAGTGCTAAGTGTTCCATTCATTCTCATGAGTGATGGGTTCTTGTGAACCACTACTCATGAAACGTGGGTCAATGAGTTTGACTCAAAAACTAAATAGTTGAATCGTGATAGCAATATCATAATTTGACTTGGTGTGGAAAATATCTTCTACTTAACAATTGATGAGCTTAAGGGGTTTTCTAATAAATGGTTCATAAGGCAAAACACTTGTTAAAGGTTTCGCAAATGAGGTTGCAAGCAAAGTGGGTTTAACCTTGGAGGAAACTCCGTGGTTAAGCGCGCTTGAGGCGAAGTAGTACTCGGATGAGTGAGCTCTCGGGAAGTCTCGGTGCTTCACCTCTATAAACATCACCTAGATGCAATGAGTGCTAAGTGTTCCATTCATTTTCATGAGAGATAGGTTCTTGTGAACCACTACTCATAAAACATAGGTCAACAAGTTTGACTCAAAAACTACACAGTTGAAACCTGATAGCAATATCACATATTTGATACTATCTTATGCTCCTTTAACTTCGCTTCCTTCTAAATGTAACTGTGTCAACAGAAGAAGCAGGTGGATCATGCTCTTCATCCCAAAGTCACTCTCATTGCTCACCTGTGGTTACATAATGAAAACTTTTGTCGGGCTCATTGCTTTCCTTCCTATACTTCGAATAGGCTTCTATCTTCTCTGCACTCTAATCCTCTCTCTTAAGCTGTAGGCAAAGCCATTTAGTCATATGCCGAGATGGGTCATACTTTTTGATTGGACAAGGTTCTCCCTTAAATTCATGGACTCGAATCATAGTAAAACGTGTCCCAAAGAACCAATCACAAGGCACCTTGGTGTACATCATTCATGCCCTTCGCTTATTTCGTATCCTTAAGGTAATTTCTTCATAACTCAGGTCAATCAAGGTTGGAATCAAAAAGTCCTCCGAGAATTCATGGTAGTTATTTGTGACAGACAACAAGTGGGTCCATGTAGACACTGGGATCATTTATGGGTCCAGGGAGGAGTCCATGATAGCTAATTGCATGTATGGCAGAATTTTTTTAAATCTTGGAAAAGAATCAAGTGCGACAAGAATGACAGTTGAAATTTTGCTCATGTGCAAAATTACTCAATTGTTGGTGAATTCCTTTTGCCCAAGAGTCATGCAAAATTCACAACATTTCTCTAATGGTTACATCGATTATCACTACCTGAATCTGCCTTACCGTGATGGTTCTATTGTTGGGATTATACTGTCAGACACACACATCAACTAGCTCCACACACGAGTGCAGCTACGAATTTGCATCTTATTAAATAAAATATGTTGTTGACAAAATATGTTAGCAACATGTGTGTTAGTCTATTGCATTAATTTGTGTTAGTAATTTGCAAACAAATAGAATAGACTAACATACATATTACTAACATATTTTGTTAACAAAATATTTTGTTTACTAAGTTGCGAATTCATGACTACATAGTCATAGCCCCATATATGACCCAATATAGAAATCCATATTCTGAAACCAAAAGATTCATATTCTCTCGCCTTGGCTTTGATCAGTATTCTGACATACATGCCTTCCCTAAGATTTTTAGGGTCTTAGAAAACTTAACTTGTATATATCATCTGCTAAGTCGAGCACCATGGAGGAATCTCGACAGTGTCCCTTCATAGCTTTTATATTTGGAACTTGTTGTTCGGCTCGTGCAGGGGGTGCAGGACTTGCTATCTTTGAATTCAAGAGGAAGCTCATGCAACTTCTGTGCAGGTGTTCTTTGTTTCCTTAGATGCTCACTTCTTGAGTTTGAATCAGTAGGCTCCATTGCTCTGATTGAGTTGAGGCACTAGTAGATTTGAACCCAAATTTCGACCAAAATTTTCGACCAAAGTGCAAAATGGTTTTAAATTTTTTTTTTTCCTTCTATGCCCGTGTTGGTCGAAATTGCGACCAACACATCCCGTGTTGGTCGAAATTTCGACCAACACGGGGCATAAAAGTGAAAAAAAAAAGAAATGCATTTCATTTGAACACGACTTCCCCTTTCATTTTGGGCATGGGCGGGAGCAGGCAAGCGGGCGGGCGAGGGTATGAAAACAAGAAATGCATTTCATTTGAACACGACTTCCACTTTCAAAATCTCTGATTTTATTGAGCTCCACATTCATCCTCCAACTCTCACAGTAGTTCTTCAGACTGTATTGCAGTTTCCCAGTGGATCTGATTTGCAATATGGGATTGATTATACTCCATTTGTCTCAACTGATTCCCACAGGGACCAAGGCAAGCACTACAAGTATGTGACCTACCAGTACCACTGAACTCTTCTCCATTTCTTCTGGTTCAAATACTTCTCTGAATAATTACAGTAGTTTATTAGATGACT
>MU225437.1:1668106-1705416 GCA_018584345.1 Thuja plicata
TATGTGTGTATATGTGTATGTGTATGTGTGTACACAAGTTAAAAATACATATTGTTCAAATTAATTAAAAAAATAAAAAATAACCTTTTATTCCAATTCCACATTATGGGATCCAAACGCAGAATAGAATAGGCCTATTATGGATAAGTTAATTCCATGCGCCAAACGTGCCCTAAATGCTTGTGTTGTTCCCTTTGGTGGTTGACGCCTACTCACACGATCAATCTTATAAGGTTCTTGTTAGTGGACTTAGCTAGCCCATTACCTGAAGAGGTATTAAGGAAGATGTCGTATTAAGGAAGATGTCATCTTGAGTGCAAACTCTAAAATCTTAGAACCAAAAAAAGCTCTTGTGTTATCCAATATTATAGTCTTTCATGGCTCAAATCTCGTAACCAACTCTTTCAGGAAGCTAAGTATCATATTCTGAGTGGCTTCCTTCAAAAGAATATATTTGGACCACATTCAAAAATAGTTTGTGACAATGAGTATCCATTAATGAATAGTGCTAGATATGGGATTAATCATTGCGATGAAGTCTAGACTCCATTGTGCGAAGGATTCATCCACTACAATCAGATTAAGGGGGTGGAAGAATTCTTATGCTTGCCAACAAAGCATTGGCATTGTTGACATTTCCGCACCAAATTATGACAATCTGAGGACAAAGGTCAACTAGTAATATCTTGCGTACATTATTTTTACCACAATGATTTTTGTCGACAAATGGTTGCTTGAGGTGCTATTATGTGTTTCATCTAAATTTTTGTTGGCCTGATCTTTATCCACGCATCTGAGCAATACACCATTATACTTTTCTTGAAAAGAATGTCCTAGACGAGGGAGTAATCAACCTTTTACAACCTATAGAATCTTCTCTTATGTAGAGGGAGATGTTTTGCATACCGACCGATCTTCGTGAAATGGATCCTATTGGTAACCCATGAATCCAAAGTCTCATACTGGTTCATAATATGATGTCTAATTCATCATCTTTCCTTGTTGAGACCTCAAAGGCTTGTGTCAAATAGCCATTTCATGGACTGCCTTGGTTAATTGGACGCCAATATCATATTCAAGGATCTTGGTAATCCAACTGGCCCTTTTTCTGTAATTTCTCCTTCCATGATGTACTCTTGAATGCTGAAGTGAGCTACATGCACCATTATCTTATTTTTGACTACGAAGTGTCTTAATTTTTCAAGCCCTTTAACAATTTCAAAGGCTTGTTGAACATAATTATACTAGGCTTCGTATTGCCTCAGAGTTCTAATATAGAAAGTTATGGTATGCTCACATTTTCCTTCCTTCTAGGTCAACACTATGACTAGGCTATGTTTGCCAACATAGACCTACATGATAAAATCTTTAGAAAAGTCTAGATTGACCAATACCAACATTATGGAGATCGAATCTTTAATATTTTTAAATGACGTCCTTTAAGGCCCATTTGAAAATTTGATACATCTTTAGCATTAATGGGATTGGTTTAATTAGCCTAATAAAGTTACATATGAATTTACTAATGAAGTTAGTCGTTCCTAAGAAAGATTGCACTAAATTTGTTTTTATGAACATAGGTAACTCCTTGATGATTTTTACTCTATTAGGTTTAATCGAGATCCCCTCTTTCGACACAACATAGCCAAGTAATTACTCTGAAAACACATTTTTATAAGGAAACTTGCAGCCAAATAATGACAATTTGCACATAACCCACATGATAAATTTATCAAATAAACGTTGAGAATCTACTTGTAAGAGAATAGACAACATACTCATCAAAATGTGACACAAGATACACCTTAGGAAATAACTCACGAGTGAAAACCCTAGCCTCCAAAAACATCCATCATTAATTATTATTAAAAAATGGAGTTCATTTCAGTACATCTATAAAAGCCTTCGAACTCACAACCATCAACAAGCACTCCATGTGAACAAGCATGTAACCACACATCCCATGCCATGCTTCCGACCTCCACAAATGCTAGCTTGACTTACCTCGACAACTACCCTTGTGGTTTCTTTTATAGAAACAAGCTCCCACAAAATCATCAAGTGGTATTACATAAACCTTGTACTACGTGACCCCATATTAAATAATGAGTATTTTATTAATTTTCTTTTCCCAATATTAAACAATTGCAATATAATATAACAATGTTACAATAAAACATCAAGTGGCCCCAAGAATATGATGATGGACATTCCTCTTACTCAACCAACCACAACACTACAGAGAAATAAATAGAAAATTGCAAGAACATAATCACTTGCTTCCTATTATCTTCAATGAAATGACATTACAATATTTTGGAAATAACTTGCTACAACCACATCAACCTTCTTATTACAATAATTTGCATGACAGGGCCACAATCTACAATTTTGGAACTGAGTCCTAAAATCCTCCTTCATCCCTATATATCTAGCAACAATAACTACCTTAGAATATTCTAGAAAGTGAAACTTTCCTCTTTTGACACTAGGGGTTCATCATTTCAATTTCTCAACTTAGTGATTTTTATCTCATATTTTTAATCAAAACTCTTAGTGATTTTTATCTCATATTTTTAATCAAAACTTGAGTTTTGATGACACAACTTCCGTAAACCATAACTTTTGACATAGGTGTCTGATTTGCTTGTATAATATATTTTTGGAAAACTTGCAAAGAGATCTACAACAATATACGATTTTGAGCCTTTTGGGGGCCTCTAAAGTCTTCAATTTTGAGTTTTAAGCTTCATTAGAGAAATTGCCTACTATAAAAACATTGATATCTTTAAAACCACTCAGGATATTGAGGTGATTCTTTTGCCAGTCATCTTATATTTCAATTTCACTTATTGGGACTAGTATTCATATTCATATGACCCCAAACAAGCAAAAGTCTTGAAAATAACACGTGACTATTTTTTGGTTATTTTTAGCTTCTATACATCTTACATAGTGCAACTATCATATTGGGCTCCTAGAAAACTAAAGAAAAACCAAAAAACAAAAAGAAACCATAATATTTCTTTTTGGGTGATGCAAGATTACTCCTACACCCTGAATACTCTCGCATTAGAAAATTCTAAAGGGATATCAGTATGTCGCACGTCCATCTAAATGCTCCTAGGTGCAACATACATAATAAATTAAATATTACAGTTATAAACATTATTATGCAAGGTGTAGAACACCTATTTTTCAAACATTCTCCCACTTATTGTATACATTGCACAAGAGGAAATAAGCAACCACAAATATGAACAAGGGCATAATCCCTCTAGCCACATGTACCATCACAAATCAAAGTGTTCCATGTGCTCCATTAGGATACTTGCAACAAGAAACAAAGTGACCACCATCTCATACATGAATGCTCTCTTCATCCATCATGTCATTTACATTGAGCATACATAAGAGGCAATCCAAAGAGAAAGTCACATAATTTGTCACAATGAATCATAAGTCCTATCTCAACTAATATCTTGAACACAAACATTCAATCCAAAGTTATCTATATGCATCAGTAGTTGTCAAGAATCAATGTCCACTACTAAAATAACACCCATGACAAGTGCTAACACATCCAACTATACACACCTCCAAGGTATACATACCATATCAAGTGAATTCCATATCATCAACATACACAACTGCAAACTACAAGTGCAATACCTACCACATATACACCTAGAAGCTCTTACTGCATAGGTAGCGTCCAATATAGAAATAATCAATATATTCCAAAGATCCTCTATGTCAACTATGCCAAATATGATCCCCTCCATAAAACTATGAATAAGAAGCCATGACAACACCCAAATTCATTTAGACTCTTAGACCAAACCACCATTTATATCATGTAATCAACATGGATGTAAGCATCTCATAACCAAGAAGATCAAACTCCTACTAACCATTCGCAATGAAGCAAGCAAGCCCAATAAACAATCTTCCAAACTTGATCATCAATTATTTCCATCATAATAACTCCTCAAATTCACAAGGAAATAACCAATGCCAAACATCTCTCAAACTAAATCCTCAAAAGCTAACCTCTATCCATACCTCAACAACAATATCTATGAAAAATAAGCATAAAACATAATGTGCCCGAAAAGAATAATGTACAATACCTCTCAAGTAGTAAACAATTGATTAGACCAAGAGTGAAAGAATGAGAATGCTCAGCTAATAAATCCAAGTCATCATGACTCTTGTAGTAAGAAGAATCTCCTCCCAAGTTCGTAACAAGTGAATGCTCCTCAGTCTTCCTATTGAAACCATTAGCCATCTCAACACGTATTCTCTAATCACAAGAGAATACCATCCTTAACTAAGTCTCCACGATCCTTGAGCACCTATTACCGATCAATCCATGTCAAACTCCAAATGCAACACAACACCAAGATGAACTATCAAGCAAATGATCATGTACTCGATACAAAGAGAATCAATGAAGACCAATGCCAAAGCTCCAACTCTAGAATCAGGAATATAAACATGACAACATGATCTAACCATCTCCTCCTAGGAGATAACATGCTCTACATGAACATATCAACTAGCTATACCATGTGATAACTCCTAAGCTATCATTCAAGTGTATACCATGACATAATAGCAACCATAATAATAACATATCGAAATGAAAGCATAAAGAACACCTCAACCAAGGACTCTTTGAGTCCTTCAAGATGTCAATATGTCCAATCACTATGAAGATAATCATCTTCTACTAGTGAACTAGCAAATGCAAAAAAACCTTCGATAACAACAAGATCTAAGGCATCTTTCGACATTTACAACACTAAAGAAGATCATTCACTATCTAATGGTGAATCCACATCATTGCCAATAACTCTCTCTAAATCTCCAAACCAAGAACATACATACAACTGCCAACGAATGCCAAACATGATTAAATCCTACACTGGCAACAAATTACTTTCAAAACTCCCACTGAAAAGTACAATCAATGAATAACCAAGCTATCATGATAATCCACATGCCATAAGTCCCAACACCAACTATGCAGGTGCCATAAACATCATTTATCCTCTCATTTCAAAGAAAACATACCAATGCACTAATTACTATAGACAAGGTGAACTAACAAAGGCCATGTTTCTCCCCCAAATTAATTAATGAGGGAGTTTCAAGGGGGAGTGCAAAATTACAAAAAATGCCTATTATTTAATTAAGGATTCAACTATTGTTTTGGCATGTAAACTGTATTAAAGAAAATGTTGAATCAATTGGTAGACCACCAAATTCTACATACATTAGGAATACCAAACTCCCTACAAGGTGAATTTGATTTGCACAACCAAGAGAGTAAGGGTGCAAATTCGTGATCCACACAAAATGTACAGGGAGGTTTGTTTGGTGGATTCCTTTTGTGATGATATAAAGGATGATATGTAGAACTGATAAATGATTAAGGAAGAATGAATTCACCTTGAAATGAGAAGGAGGCTGAATTTTCAGATCTGGAGTTGACTGTCACTATGTTGTGAAAAACAAAAACCGTTCGAGATCTGGAACCCTAAGACCTGTACCTTCTGGCTGTGAAAAATGCAGATCCTCGGGACAACGCCGACCCAAGTCAACCTTTTCCAAGGAATTCAAAATTGTCCTAGAGGCACAAAATTTGGTGGAATATGTAGCAAACCTGTCACTAGTTTCGAAACTTTGAGAATCCATATCCGTAGCTCCGTTGCTTGTTCCTGCACACAAAAAATAAGGGGAAATTATTGTAGGGAGGGGCTTGCCCTTGGTCAAGCATTGTATAGGACTTAACCTTGAGATGAAACATATATAATTGAAAGAATGTTGACATGTAGCAGAGATTTTATCTAAACAATGGAATATATCATACCATGTAGATGCAATTGTCTCTAAATATATGATCAAGAATGTTGATGCAATAGCTTTGGTTCAACACAAAAACCAAAAAGAAATCATGTAAGACAAAACCTCATTAAATAGATGTTGTAATCTGCCTTAATGTTGAATGCAAAAAGAGGAATAAGAGGAGGACTTGATATAGAAATGTAGATCTCCTTCCTTGATGTCAAACGCCTCTTCTTGGCCTTCAATGGGGAAAAGAGAAAGATCTATGGAAGGAAATGTCTTGGGTGCTTGATGATGAATTCCTGCAATGGATGTTTTCTTGCACTTGGTTTGCTCAACAACACTTGCATGAAGATAAGATGTGAAAATGAGAGGAAAATGTCTCCTTTTATCGATATTTCAGGGCTCAAATTCTGCAAGGCCGGTCCCAATTAACCACCTAGGAGAAACAACCTCGCATAGGGTTCAAAGCCCACTATTTTAAAATACCCTAGGACAAGGTCGACCCAAGTTGGCCTAGCCCAAGACAACGTCGACCCAAGGCGGCCCTGTGCAAGACAAGGCCGACCCAAGTTGGACTTTTCCAAGCAGACTTTGTCAAAGCCATCCCGAGACCTAGGGTTGTGTGTTGAAAGGGAGGTCTGAAAGCCTTTGTTTGTCAAGAAATCAGGCCAACTCCCGAGATGTAAAATGCATGTAAAAGGACCATGGAGGGAAATGAACTATGAATGGAGGGAAAATGGGAAAATATGCATAGAACTTGGAGCCAATCTCGAGTTTGAAGAAGGAGGAGGACCAATATCTGAATTAATTGATTTATTTTAAGTGCAATATAAGGTCCTACCATAAGAAACACACTAAAGCATGCCCAAAATGAGCACAAGCTAAGTGCTTAGTTTTTAGGATGGTCCATTTAGCCCCCACTTTAGCGGGAGTATGAGACAAGGTCACGCTCATAGTAAAGGAAGTGATAGAAGAAAGAACAAGATGAAAGAGAGAGATAGGCGAATCACAAAGATGTAAGACATCATTAAGTCTAAGGACGTGAGTCCCCAAACTAAGGATCTTAACTCTACATCCATACACAAGGGCACGAAAACAAAACAAAAAATAAAAGAAAAAAGACACAAAAGGGGTTAGTACTAAAGAGACCTCGATCGAAGATGTCCCATCCATTAATATCATGTCTGGAAAGCTATTGCAAGAGAACAAATGATCACATAGGAAGAACAAGAGCATCACCACAGATAATATCAACTCCATGTTGTAACATACTAGCATAACCATGAGAGAGAGAGAGAGAGGGAGAGAGAGTTGATAGTCTAGAAAATTGTTGTGCTAGTCAATTCTTACCTTTTTGTGTATGGAGAGGCTTTGTCTTGTGCAAGGAGTGGCTTGAAATGTCTTGCGCACTGGGCGGATTTGGGGGGACCAGTCTTATGAAAACCATTGTTTCCATATGGATCCATGTTTAGGGATTAGTCTTATGGAAATTATGTGTGAATCCATGTCCAAGGATTAGTATTGGAAATTATGTATGAATCCTTGTCTAGGGATTAGCCTTAGAAATTCTGTATGAATCCATGTTCGAGGATTAGTCTTTATGGAAGAATCCATGTGAATCTGCAAAAGTGACCAGTCTATGGATCAAAGAAAAAAATAACTGCATGTAATGTACAACAGAGGTTGTATGTAGGGCCCCCTCCTTATGATGACATTGTAGGAGACATCATAAGGAAGAGAATCAAGGATACCTACTTCCAATCAATCAAGAAGATATCCTTAAACAACAATGTATGCCATGAACTTAACTAAGAGTGTTAACCCTTATGAGCTAAGAAAATAGACAATTGTGAAAGGATATCTGCTTATGGGAAGAGGCCCTTGAAAGGAAGAGATCTTGTCTACAAGACATCTACATTCAAGAGGAGTTCTTGGACAAAGATTGCATCCTCAAGACAAAGAGAGGAAGGAGAACAAGAATGCATCCATTTAGCCTATGTTACCAAGTGGAATAGGGATTCTTGATGAAGGATAACAAAATTTGAAACATATAGTAAGGGAATGTGTTTATAATGAACACAGTTTTGCAAATAAACGAGAGGTTGTAATCAAGAATGCACACCTCTTGTAGAAGAGAGAATCTTGAATAAGAACAAACAAGTATTTGTAAGAAAAGAATGTCACATGATAAACAAATGCCATTTTACTAAGGAAAGTAGATCCTTAGAGAAGAGAAGGCAATACAAACAAGCTTACCCCCCAAGTGTGAAGGCAAGACAAAATATATAATACACCCTTAATGATAACAAGTTCATAATATATATGCAATTTCAAGCAGATAAACACATTATGCTAGAAAATATATCACATATAAAGAAAGCAAGACATCAAGGAAAGAAATGAAATAATGAGGAAGATTATTAAATGATAGACATGTCCTTTGGGGCATGACAATGATTGTTAAGCAAAGATGTTAGTATCTTGTGTGAAACAAAGTATATCATGCTAAAAAGAATGTACCATCATAAAATAATAGAAAATCCATAGAGATGAGAGAGAAAAATGGAGAAGAAGGATGCTACCTTATGTCTACTTAGTAGTCTTCCCAAGTATACAAGATATGCACTTCCAAGTAAGGAAGAAAGTGTAAGGAGGATACTAATCTCATGAAGGAGAAAGATCCTAAACAACAATCTCATATGTGGGGGGTCATCATGGTATAAAAGAGATGAACACAAAGAGATAATGTATCCCACAAAAGGAGAGCATAAGAGAAATCCAATATGTGGCCTAAGTGATTAGATCTTTAATAATATGTACCTTCAAACAAGCATAAGATTGCAACTTGGGATGAGCATCCTTGTGTAAAAAATAAATCCTTGTAAGAAGGTATGCCATACTATAAAATATGCAAGATCACAATGGATATTGGATGCAAGAAAGAGAAAGATAAGGAAGAAGGGAAGACACATTTTAGCTCCCTAAATGGTTTCTCATGTATACACGATATGTGCTTGCAAGAAAACATAAGGTTGCAACTCAGGATGTTAATATCCTTATGTAAAACAACAAATGCATGCCAACAAGGATGTAATTGTATTAAAGAAACATGCCAATAAAGGGAGAAAATGGATCCCTAAAGGAAGGAAGAAGCAAGCATTCCTTTCTCCCCAACGTAGAGAGAAAGAGAGAATCCTATTATGATTCCCTTAGTGCTCACTATGCAAAGAATGTTGCACAATGGAGAGAAACATAATAGGAAATGAATGGCTAAGGTATATGCATGAAATGTGTGGTATATGGTGTTAAAATAAGTAGACATATATTGATTAAGTCTTGAAAAATTTATCTAAACTCAACACAATCACAAAGAGAATGTGTATTAGAGTAAGGAAGGAAACATGAAAATCCACCATTGTAAGTATCCAGATTGTAACAAATTCTATAAGGAAATCTTATCTTGGAATAATACTTGATATCTAGATAGATTCTTCTAACCAAAACTTCACGGTCATCATAAGGTGAAGGATCATGAGATGGCATAGGCAAGGGGACATTAAGAGGTGGTTGTGGTTGAGACAATGTTGGCTCGAGGTACATGATATGCTTGAGGAGGACTAGGAGGAGCTTTAGGGATATGGTCACTAAATCCTTGATCATGTTGGATAGTTGTGATGTATATTTTTGAGGTTTATGAGTCAAAGAGAGAGAAGTAGGAACATTATCATCCTTAATATCTTTATATTGAGAAGAAGAAGGAGAAATATTTCCTATTTTTGGAGAGAAATCATCTAGGAAATGTCTAACATCTGCATCATGAATAATGTTTTGCATACTTTGATAATGATCACAAACATTAGTTTCCATAGGATTACTAGGAGCTAGATTTTGAGGAGGAAGATAAGTATTAGACTCATTAACAAAGGTCCTTATGTTATCTATGCTTTGCATGCATTTAGTTAAAATGTGAAGAAGAAACACACATGAAATATTGATAACATTTTTGAAATATGCCTTATAATGAAGAGATATATGTGTTACTCTCATTACGCTATATGCAAGAATAACATGAAGGAATACAAATATAACAAAATGCAACATGCGTTGGTTCACTCCATGTGTTTGATAAAGAGAAGTGAGAAGGAAAGTAATGACATAAGTAATTGTACACCAATCCAATTTAGAGAGTTCCATGTTAACCACAAAACTAGATCTCAAAATAGGAAAGTGGTAAAGATAGGATCTACTATGATGCAAAAGAAAAACAAGTGAATGCACACAATATAGATCCCACAAAGAAGATCTAACTACTAAATCAAAAAATATAATACATGAAAGTGTTGGTTTCACCAAAAATGTAATAAAGAAAATGGTGAATCAATTGGTAGACCACCAAATTCTACATACATTAGGAATATAAAACTCCCTACAAGGTGAATCTGATTTGCACAACCAAGAGAGTAAGGGTACAAATTTGTGATCCACACAAAATGTAGGCGGAGGTTTGTTTGGTGGATTCCTTTTGTGATGATGTAAAGGATGATATGTAGAAGTGAGAAATGATTAACAAAGAATGAATTCACCTTGAAATGAGGAGGAGGCTGAATTTCCAGATCTGGATTTGACTGTCACTATGCTATCAGAAATAGAAACTAGTCGGGATTTGGAACCCTAAGACCTATACCTTATGGCTGTGAAAAATGCAGATCCTCAGGGCAATTCTGACCCAAGTCAGCCTTGTCCAAGAAATTCGGCCTTGTCCCGGAGGCACCAAAGTTAGTGGAATTTGTAGCAGACCTGTCACTGGTTCTGAAACTCTTAAAATCTTGATCCAAAGCTCCATCACTTGTTCCTACACACAGAAAAGAGGGGGAAATTGTTGTGGGGAGGGGCTTGCCTTTGTCAAGCCCATGTATAGGAATTAACCTTGAAATGAAATAGATGTAATTGAATGAATGTTGACATGCAGCAGAGATTAGACCTAAACAATTGAATATATCATACCATGTAGATGCAATTGTCTCTAAATATATGATCAAGAATGTTGATGCAATAACTTCGACTCAACACAAAAACCAAAAGGAAATCATGTAAGAAAAAACCTCATGAAATAGATGTTGTAATATGTCTTAATGTTGAATGGAAGAAGAGGAAGAAGAGGAGGAATTGATGTACAAATGTAGATCTCCTTCCTTGATGTCAAACTCCTTTGCTTGGCCTCCAAGGGGGAAAAGAGCAAGATCTATGGAAGGAAGTTTCTTGAGTGCTTGATGATGAATGCCTTAAATGGATGTTTGCTTTCAATTGGGTCTCTTGAATGCACAATAGTTTTCTCAACAATGCTTGCATGAAGATAAGATGTGAAAAGGAGAGGAAGAGGTCTCCTTTTATAAACATTTTGGGGCTCAAATTCTGCAAGGTCGACCACAATTAAGCACCTAGCAGAAACAACCCCGTATAGGGCTTGAAGCCCAATATTTGAAAATTCCCTAGGACAAGGCCAAACTAAGTCAACCTAGTCCAATACAAGGCCGACCCAAGTTGGCCTTGTCCAGACAGACTTTGTCAAAGTCAGCTCGAGACTTAGGGTTGTGTGTTGAAAGGGAAGTATGAAAGCCTTTGTTTCTTCGAAAATCAGGGCAACTTCCGAGATGTAAAATGCATGTAAAAGGACCTGGGATGGAAATGAATTATGAATGGAGGGAAAATGACAAAATATGAATAGAACTAGGAGCTAACCTCAAGTTTGAAGGAGGAGGACCTATATCTGAACTAATTATGCATTTAAAGTGCAATATAAGGTCCTACCATAAGAAACACAATAAAGTGGGCCCAAAATGATTTCAAAATGAGCACAAGTTAAGTGCTTAATTTTTAGGATGGTACATAAACTAACCATTTTAAACCACCTTAATGGCCTATAAATAAATGGTTGTGTAATGTGAAATATATCATATTGTAATTTGCTCTTCGTTGGATAATAGAAAGAAGTGGATGACTATTTCTCTGGTGGAAGTAGACCACATTGGGTGAACCACGTGACTATGTTATTGTGTTTTGATATTTTACCTTTCTTATTTTTCATTATATTTTAATATTTTTTATTGCTCTAGTTTGCCTTAAAACCCTAACACGAACATGTAAAATCATCCTCACATTAGTAAACTGCACATTGAGATATCAAAGAGAATAATCCTATAGGCTACATTACTCAAACACCAAATCAACATCTAATTTGATTTGTTAAACATGTCCACAATCAACTGCCATAGTTAAAGAGCCAAATAAGCATCAAGGAGATAAGAAAAAGCCTCCTAATATCAAACCAAATCACCAATAATAGCCACAAACATGATTATGTCACGTCAATGCAAAATGTGTACCTGCATACTCATGATATAATAATCAACACCAATGTTGTACCTACACTCAACTATCACCCATTGAGACTCCAAGTCTCAAACCATGTCCTCAAACCAAACGCAACCTATGTACCTATCACCATCAAAGCCTAAACTCTAAAAACACCAATAAATCTATTTCAAGTAGTAGCAAATTTATTAAACAACTGTAGCATAATAAGTATCTCATAAAATTATGTACTCATCAATATTTTTCTACTCAACTCATTTAGATGTGCTTACTCTCACACTTTGACTTTCAAGCACCAAAACGTGAAGAAACAAGTGCGCAACTCTCTATACTCATCAAACTAATAAAATAGCAACACTAGAGAAAAGTACAATGAACATGCTCTCCAATGCCTATTTGAAATAAAGAAATCCAACTTTGTATGCAAACATTATGACAAAAAATGTGAAAATGAGAATATCAAGATTCTAGGGCCCAAAAACATGCCAAAATAGAAAAATCTGAGAACCAATCTTGCACCATCATCTAGTGCTCAGAACTAGATTTCTAATGAGTATAAGAAGTGAAGAAACGAACTCCCTAGGTGAAATTTATGATAGTTTGAAGAAAAGAACCTTCTTGCCTATATTTGCAATTTGGCGGACTCTAATATTTTTCAAGATTTCATCAGATTTTCAACCCTCAAAAGTTTTGAAAATAAATAATTTTTGCGGGCGAACAAACCATGACCCTCCCAAAAATTAAAAAGATTTGATTTTAAGTTGGTGATTTTATTTTAAAAATATCAAAACTTATTAAAGATCAAGCATTGGTAACAAAGCACAGTTAAAAAGGGTAGGAGGCATTTAAAAATGTAAAATCAAAATTTCAATTTTTTAATTAAAAATGGCTCTAGTGGTTTTTTATTATCTTAGGTTGCATATTGGATGAGGGGCTCACCAGACTAGGGGTCCATGTGATCTACCGACCAAGGTTTACCTGTTGGTCAGGGTTACCCCACCAGGGTCGGAAGTTGGGGCCAACTGACCCATATGTTGCACATGTTGGTACAGAGTGCAAGGAGGGGAGTCTATGGGCCCGTCATTCGTTATAAATTATTTATTTTGTATTTAATTTTTTTGTTTCCATTTTTAAAACAAAAGCAATGCACTTGATATTAATTCTATTATTTTTTAAAATTGTTTTTCCAACTCCAACTTGCAAGGCTGATGAAACAATTTGTTTTTCTCTTCATAGATAAAATTTAATGACAATATAGTCATCACACTAAAAATATTTTGCAACGTTTTCATTTGAGGCCAAAACAGGTCAAAATTTATATCAAAATTCATTGAGCAACCAACCTAGATCTAATGGCGAGGCTTGTTTTTTTTTTCCAGGAGGAAATTTGTGCAAACTTCCCCAAAACCCCTAATTTAAATACATATCCAAAAAAATCCATTTGGCCAAAAATTTCTCAAGCCCCAAATCTACAAACAACCCATCATAATGAAAAACCCAAAAGTCTCATATATATAATAAACAATCTGTAAAAGCTTGATACCTTACCATGCTTTTCATTATTACACACATTCCATAGATTCAGCTCCTAGGGTCATAACACCAACACCATGGCTCTAATACCACTTGTTAGAAAACTCACGACCATATAATGATAATTTCTGCATAACCCAAATGATAAATTAATGAAATAAGTGCTCATAATCTACATATAAGAGAACATATAACATACCCATTATATATACCCTAGGAAATCCCTCAGGAGGGAAAAAATTAGCCTCGAACAACATCCACCATCCATGCATTATTCAACAATGCAACATTACAATACATCTTAAAATCCTTAAAAACCCTAGCCATTAACAAGCACTCCATGTGAACAATCATGTGACTGCACATCCCATGCGATGCTTCCAACCTCCACAAATGCTAACTTGGCTAACCTCAATAACTACCCTTGTGGTTGCTTTTATAGAAACAAACTCCCACAAAACCAACAAGTGGCATTACATAAACCATGTGCAACCTAACCGTTGACCCTACATTTAATGTTTGGTACTTTATTAATTTACTTTTTCCAATATTGCATAATTACAAGATAATATAAAAATTGTTATAATATAACATCAAATGGCTCGAGAATATTCCAAAGGGATCTCTACATGTTGCACACCCATCTAGGTGCTCCTAGGTGACAAATACATAATAAATAAAATATTACAAGTATAAACATTATTATGCACAGTGTACAATGCCTATTTTCCCAACAATTTCTTGGGGTTTAAAGATACCCCCAAACACTTTTCATCTCTATAATACTTTCTATAGATGATCAAAATGACCCTCTTTGGAGTTTGAGAACACCATAACATCATCTAAATATATGAGGATAACCAAATTAATTAAACCTTAAAAAGCCATGTTCATTGTCTGCTAAAAAGTGGCTCCCACATTAGAGGTTAAAAGGTGTCTTTCCTTTTGTTTTTTATATTATTAGTATGATATTTTTATTCATAATATGAAGTAGCAAATACAAAAAATAAAGGCCCATCAACTAGATCAGAGAGTTGAAGCACAAAAATACAACCACATCTAAACAGACCTCCTAAAGAAGACTAGACAACCTCCCAATTGAACCAAAGAATGGGACCCTCCCTGAAGGCACCTATTATGCAAATGTAAACCATTTAAATACATTGCAAAACACTTTTCCCCCTGAATAGCACCAACTATGAAATTCTAAACACTAACATTACATAAATATACTTAAAATGGGGGAGGGAAGGAGAAACCTGACAAAATCTATGAAACACCAATTGCGGCAAAAAAGAAGTAGTGGGGACCAGATCTTCAACTCGACTAGTGGCTACCACCATTGGGGCAATTAGAGCAACGGGAACATGAACATTCCTCCTTCCATGCAAATGACCCCTACATCATTTCCTCAACATCGAAGAGCCAACCACGTCATTTTTCTCTAAATTTGTCATTGACCTCTGAGTTTCAATATGCTTCAAGAAGTAGTAGTACTTGAGACCATGCAAGCCAATTTGGGTTGTTTTCCTTCACTTTTTCTTCTCCTCATCTAAACCTCACAAGATGAAAGGATGAAGTGGGGGACTAAATTTTCCTGCATGCATCCATATACCACCAAGAGCAGAAAACCCTCACCCAACCTAGCATTAATAAGAAATGGCTCCATCCCACCCCATCATTCTTCCCTAATATACCTCAACATTAGTTGGGTGGTCCCCAATTTGGTGCACAACTCCAAGCACTAGGCCATGAATAATGAATAAATAACCACACTCGAGTGGTAATGATGCCCCACTTGCATGAATTGGTTGCCCATAGTCATTTTGATAAGAAGAATAGTCTTCATTCCCATACATAAAAATATTTCTAAGGTGCTCATCTAAGATGTGCTCCCAAAATGTAATTATCATATTTTCTACTTTTACAAGAAATTTGTCTGCATCTTCAACACCAGAAAGAAAGAACTAGAACAAAAGAAAATAAAGGGTGTCTAGAATGTCCCATCGAAAAAAGATGTTGGGGAAGAAATACGAGAGAGAATATTTACTCACACAGACTTTTCCAAAAGATCATAAATGAAATTATACTACTATTATTTCAAAAAAATTTGAAATGTGTACCTATTGCTCAATAATAAATGCAATCCCCTTCAAAATACCAACTAATTATGTGAGAGATTAAATACCTCATCATCGCCAAGTCAACCACCCACTTAGAGAGGTCCCCTGCCTCCTGATTACCATCACGTCTCACGTGGGATATTTTAAACTGACTAACCATTGAGAGATGCAAAAAAATCACCTTTATGATTTTGTCAAGTTTCTAGAATTTCACCTTATGATTGATGGTTGCATTTGTGATAATTTGGGAGTATACTTTGAGATTAAGCTTCAAAAGGGACAATGTTTTAGCTAGCTTGACCACGAGAATAGCAACATTGGCCTCTCCTATGCTATTTTTGATAGAAGACAAAACTTTATATACCAAGAAATGTCTCAACCTTTCCAATATTTAGCAATATGGCTTGCTCCTAATAGTCCATAGTTTCCATGTGAGGCACCATCAATTTTATTTTGATCCATCCATATTCTTGAGGAATCTAAACCTTCGAGGTCTATGACTCCTTAGAAGGATTAACCCTACTAGGACCATTAACATGTCAAAACTTATTAAGAGGCCAATTAGCTTGAACATGACTATCCTTTAGATTAGATTATATGAGTGCTTGACTAGATCAACTTGCAAGGTTGTTGCACTCACCATTTATTAAATGGAGCATTCAATTATAAATAAGATTCTCTGGACATCTTCCTCCCCATCTTGAAAAATATGTCTTTTATGCTCTTTTTAGAGCTCCCAAATAAATAGCGAAGGAGGAATATTCCAAATGCTAGAGTACATAGATTTCTCCTAATGTAAAGACCATCTTTAAAATAAATTCAATAAGGTTGTTGGTAGAGAAAATTACCACTGTAAGTTTTTTGAAAAAAGTACCAACCTTCCCAAGAAAAGTGATAGTAAAGGAGAAAATGATCCACAAATTCACCCTCATTCTTATGGAGAGAATAACGAAAATCTCCAGGGAAACCAATCTTGCACAAGTGATCACCTGTGAGAATTCTTCTAGGCAAGGTCAACTAGTAGCCAAAAGAGCCTACCTTAGGGAGATAATTGATGCCCCAACGAAGATGCGAGGACCATCCATCTTGGGCCAACTCCTTCTCAATAAAACTATAAATATTCACATATTAAATCCCACTTTTAACATCGCATCAAACTAATTCATCCAAACCTTGAAAACACAGAGTGTGCTAAGAATCAAGAATCTCTCAAAATTTGTATTCAAGAGGAGGAGGCAGTTGCAACTCGCTAGGATCCTTCCAATGCCAGAAAGGAAGGATAGTCTCCCAAGTCCAATCCATAAAGTCTACTACTTTAGAACCCCACCTTACTTCAGAGGTAGCTTTGATTTCAAAGTTCTTAGAATCCTAAGACAAAATACTATAACCTTACCAAGAGTCATCCCAAAACGAGGGCAATGTACCATCACCTAGGTGCCACAAGTCATGGTTAATAATCACTGATCTACAAGATAGCATAAAGTTTTAGATAGTAGACCCAAATGGAGGATTTGAAAGGTATTAATTCTCCTACGATATAAACTTTCTAGATATTTATCTTGTCGGATTTTAACCCACTTCAGGTTAGGATGAGCATACATACTCTAAATGAGTTTATTCCCTGTAGCCTCATTCATAATTCTCTAGCTACGAATGATAGCACCACCTACCTTTTTTGGCTTATGCAATTTATCCCACACCAATAATGGGATCTTATCAAGATCATGCTTACAACTCAAAAAAACCTCTTCATCTTCTGTTCCAAGAAGTGAATGATTTTCTCTAGTATCTTCAAATAAGAGATTGAGTAGAGGGATGGATGATACAACCAACTTCAACATAAGAATTTTCCATGTTGAGGTTATCCACCTTATATTTCTTCCCTCCAAACATCCAACACAATTGTCCTCTAGTTTGTTCCACAAACTAGATTCACTAGCTCCCGCAAAGAGTGAAAATACCAAGGAATTTACCAAGGATCTTACCAGTCTTAATGTTAATGATCTTCAAAATCTCCCTTTGTTTATCCAAAGGAGTATTAAAGAATAAAATCTATGATTCATGTTAATCGTTACTTTTCTCTGAGGCTAAACAATACTTGTCCATTGAAGCTTTCATAATTGCTGCTTCTCTTGATGAGGACTCAGCCATTAGGAGAGTATTATCCACAAATTTTAGATGACATGAATCTCTCGCTCCTGACAATATTTTGATGCCTTTCCATCTTCCTTCACATGTAGCTTTTGTGATTAGCCTTCCCAAAAATTTTGTTAGAAAAATGAATAGAAAAGGAGACAAAGGTTCTCCCGGTCTGAGACCTCTTGCAGAGGAAAAGTAGCCTTGTTGGCTATCATTGATCAATACTAGAAATATAGGAGTGTAGATAAAAATTATAATCCACATGATCCATCTCCAATCAAATCCAAATTTCATCAAAACTTTCAATAAAAAAATCACAGTCTACTTGGTCATAAGCCTTTTTAATATCCAATGTCACAAAAATCCTATCCATTTTGGCTATTCTGATAGAATTTATAGCTTCATTAGCTATGATAATTCCTTCCATAGTAGACCTACCAAGGACAGAGGCACTCTGTTCATAAGAGATAATACAACTTAGAACATATTTGAGCCTATTTGCAATGAATTTGGTAATAATCTTATAGGCAGTATTGAAGAATGAGATTGGTTTAAAGTCATCAAAAGATTGAACAATATGTTTCTTAGGGATGAGATAAATCAAAGTGTTATTCAATTTCTTGGACATATAGAAGTTTGATCTAGATTATTCCACCATCTCCCACAAATACACACCAACAACATCCCAAAAAATTGAAAAAATAGGCAAGAAATCCACATCCAGACTTGGGGCTTTATCCCCATTCATGGAGAGAAAAGGGTCAACCTTACTTCCTTCAAAGTAATGGGTCTATGGAGGTGAACATTTTGTTGTTTTGTAATAACTTTGAGAGTTACCAGACTCCACAATATTTGACTTGTTGACATTAAAAATTTTCCTCATTGGATCCAACGAGTTTTTGAAGAAATCAAGAGCTTCTTGATTGATACCCTCTTGTTTAGTTAATGAAACACCATTAGCATCCTTAATCTTACTAATGTGATTAATGTATCTTCTTAACTTAACTAAAGAATGAAAAACTTGGTGTTTCTATCCCCTTTGCAAAACTCGCACTCCTATGACTTTAGTTGCTATAAAACTTCCTCAAGCCAAAATCTTTGATAAGCATGATCGTAAAGCCTTTTCTCTACAACAGTATTTCATACATTCCATGCTCAATGATATGCGTATTCAAAGAGTTCATTTCTTTCTCTATATACATCTTCTCCAAATTTTGTTTTTGAAATTAGTCCTATTCCATTCCTTGATATTGCCTTCGAGGAACTCGAGCTTTTTTACTAAGGAAAAGGCTTAATTCCCTTCCCTCATAGGGGAATTTTCCACCAGTGAGTGACTAAAGATTTGAAATTGGAGTCCCTAAACCACATTCTATCAAGTTTGAAAGGGTAGCAGACAAAAATAGTGTGACCTTGCATAATAAGGGGGATGGGAAAAGGATCGGAACTAGAGAAACACATGATCGAAGCTCCAAAGAACATAGATTAAAGAGCTTAATTACCAACAAAAAAAGATTTCAACCTTCTCTATTATACTCTTAGGGCCAAACCGTATGTTTTTACATGTGATAGAGTCACCTTTAAACAAAAGCTGATGCAGAGGAAGAACACTCACAAAGGTTTCAACATACAATGAAAATTATTTCACACACCATCTGTTCAAGTGCTCTTGGATACATTTCTTGGACTTCTAGGCTTGAACATCCTATAATGGTTTGACTCAACATTAAGAAGGCAATGCAGACAACATTGCAAACTAATTTTTTGGGGGGCTTATAGACCTATGATCAATTCTTAGCAGTAATTCTCATTAATTCCACACCTACTAAGGCTGATAATTACTTGCCTTTCACAATTAGGAATGTCAACGTTGATGGCCAAAGACCAAATCAACACATCTAAGGATAAAAAACTTATTAACCTTGACATAAGGTCCCTAACCAAGGTCTATGATCTGTCCTTTAAGCATCTACCACCCAAACCTCCCAGCAAAACTCTATTTGTGAGAAATAGCACTGGTTAAACAAGATTGTCATAGTTTGTCCTTTTAGGACAATCAACCATACATTTTTTATCAATTAGAAAAATGGCCTTTAGTCAAGTTAGTTTGATTTATAGGGTCCCTACACATCGTTCTATCACCACTCATAAGGTGGAACAATCTTATGTTTTTTTATAAGGCATTTTTTCAATATTGATGTCCTCCATAGTCTGATACATAGAGATATTAGACCTCCTAATGCATCAACACATGTGAAAAGATTCTCATCAACCCCTAAAAATTTGACATATGAAACATGGCATGATTACAATTCTCTCCACCCATTTCTAGATTTTTCCCTTGGTGGAGGAATCAATTATACATTTATTTAGCCCATGGGTTACCCTAGGTAGGGTTTCTACCAGTCTGGAAAGAAATTGTAATATCTTGCTTGATACTTAATGTATTTGAAAGAAATACAAACCAAATTAAAGTATATTCAAGGCACTTTCATCTCCAATTGTCTCACATCTCCAAGTTACAGGTAAAATCCATACCAATAGAATTTGCAGACTGATATATTAGAAAATGCATAGAAATTGGTGTGTATATTAAACAAAACTCAATTATAATGCTTCCCAACTCTTGGGTCATGTGAAAAAGCCTTATTTATGCTTGCATAGCAAGTTCTCAACTTCCAACATGTTAGGATTAATAATTTTAGCCCTCATTAATGATGCGAATCTGCAAATTCAGTAAGGTAAAGCATGTATGAAGAGATGACATTAGTTCCCTTAGGCCACACAAAAGGACCAAGTATTTGCATTCTGTCATTTAGGGTTAGTTTTCTCCCTTTTCTCTCCCAGGTCAAAATTTTCTTCAATTTTCCACGTTAGCAAGATAGTTGAATTTCCCTTGGCAGGAAAGAAATACCCTGTGTTTTTGCTAGACCACCTAAAATGTTGCAAAGAGGGTCGTGGAAAAGTGGGGTTGCATATGAAAAGGGATATTATTTGTCCCTGGGTTTCCGTTGAAGTATTGATGAACAAAAGGAAAAGATGTACCCCAGGTTTCCGCACTACGCAAAGTGAGTCGGGGAAGAATGTAGAAAACTAGCGGGGTGTGGTGTTAAGAGCTTGCGAGGTAGTGTGAACCCCACATTTCTACATGGTTTTATTAAAATACGCAAATAAGGTTGAGGAAATGCGGGGAGCAATGTGGAAATCCTATGATATAAGATGGACCCTGCTGTCCCACACAGTCTCTTGGGAAGATGCATAAAGAGGAGTTGAAGCCCGGGGTTCTCGTATGATACATATGTGAAAGAAGATACTTACCTCGACATTCTGCAAGAGGAAGAAGTAGCTGCCCAAGTGGACAACATAAACACGAGGTATGTATTGCAAGAGGACATTTTTGAGATCCCACATTTTTGTTAGAGCTGATGGGTTTCCTAGTGGAGGTGCAAGGTATGCAGATATGCATCCCTAATGTGATCCACTGGCGGTCAATCCTATTAGATGATGACACATGGTTCCATATAAGCAGGATATTGCCAGGTGGTCGAAGTCAAGGAATTTGACAATGCATCTTAGGGGCATTATGAAGGATTGAGAATCCCAACTATGAAGTGACACTTATAGGTCAAATTGCAGAGGGCTTTCCAATCAGCCAGGGCATGAATTAATGCATCTTATTGTCAAAAGGATTTTGAGTATCAGATTGGGCTTTGTTGTAGCATAGATTTTAACAGGTTTGAAATCCTTTTTGTAGGATTCGTTCAATGCATGTAACATCAGAAATAACTACATGTCATTGTCATAATTGGTAATTTTGAAAAATCTGGAGGGAAAAGATTTCAAAGAAAAGTGATAAATACCTTGTGGGGTTATACATTTCCATTCAAAAGTTGTTTGTTTTGTTATGCTATCAATACAAAGTTATCCATGAAGGAAGAGGTGTGGTTGTTTTTGCTGATGCTGCAAGAGATATACAAAGACCATGGCCACGAGAAGGAGGAGGGTTTGGTTTGTGGCTACAAAGATATCAAAATATCTCATGGTGGCTACAGAGATAACAAAACCTTTAAGTGCAAGATTAGGCCCTGTCTGCCTCTCGCAAATGACAACTATCTCTATTTGTTGCCCCTTAATCTTCCTTTTATAGTAGATTGCATTGAAAGGCCTGGTTGAATGACCAAGAAATGAGGACTCATATATATTTTGCACCTTCTAAGACTCATCACAGACGCTTCCAACGATGAAGGAAAATGATGAGAATCAACGACCCATGGTATTCCCTTAGGAGCATGAGACTACAAATCTTGTATTTGTGGCTCCTTTGTAATACTGACTGTCCAAGTGCAATGGTGGTATGACTCATAGATTTCATGGGTTCACTAAGTTTCTTTAACTTGGGGACCACCAACAAGCCATCACAATAACTATTCTAGAAGACAAGGCTGACAGGAAATCTTTCCTGATGGACAACAGTCCTCTTCGAATAACTAGTGGTGGTTATAATATGCTTTTAGGGTTGCTATCATGTAGCTTGTAGCAACCCTTATTCCTTATAAAAGGGATTCCAAGGCCAAGAACCAAGGGGATAAAAATTTGGGTAGAATTAGAACGTACTGAGGAAAATTCTAGGTTATGGGAGAAGGGGCTAAAATGTAGTCATATTTCATTTTGATAAGCATAGGTGTTTCATTTCATACAAAGTATTGTAACTGGTGAGAAATTGTCTCCATAAAATGTACATCAATTATTTGAATCAAATAAACTAAGGGTTTGTTTGAGTTTATCTTTGCATCATTTCTAAATGTAGTTTGTATTGTTTATCCATATGCTCTCCTTTACGGACGAAGTTAAAATGTTGTGTATAGGCAATAATAATTGATGTATGTGATATGGATGCTTTAGGAAGAGTTTCAAGCCAAAATGAGAGGGATATGCTAATTATAGGAATTAGTATGCGTTAATCTGAATGATTCTTGCCTTGAATGTTTGAAGGATTTTGATATGATATAGTCTTTGACTCTGTAACCTAAGATAAGACATTGATCTTTACATGACTACCTTAAGTCTTTAGTAACAACTAAAACAATTCAAATCACTTTTTAATTTGTGTTATTAGGTGTAGTTCTATGTTATTTTCACTCTCATATGTGTCTACACGGTGTGAGATAAGAATAGAGCCCATTCTGAGAAAGTTTCAATGTGTATTTGAATGTATTAATTTGGGAGTTATCTGCTGAATGTAGCATTTGTTTGAACCTGGTAGATATTCATAAGTGTTACAAAGGGTCACTCCCCTAGGTCATGCAGAGCCTAAAATTTAAAAGACTTCAGTCTTTCGACTGAAGCTTGTTAATTGGCCATTGATTCAAGATACCCAGTGATCGCAGATGGCTAATCTTTAGGGTCATCTTGAACATCAGTTGGAGGAACCAACAAACTAGCGACTCGGTTGCGAAAAGCTTTGAATTGTTAAATAAAATTTTATCCTAGAGTCTCTAAAAGGCCAGTTTTGATTTCATATGGGGAAGGAGTCAAGAGTATAAATGAATCTAAAGTTTATTTCATATTTGTAAATCGTTCAAGCCTGGAAAGGTTTTATAGCAGCTTGTGTAAAAATTTATTTGTGTGACTTTGTTGGTGGACAAAACTAGAAGCAATTTTTTTTTGAATAATCTTCATGCTCTTGAAGATTTATTCCTCTACAAAGGAGGTGGTGACTCTCTGATATAAAGAACCTAAAATATGTAAAAAATGTGGCAAACCCACAAAGTCTCAACCAAGGAAAGAGATGAAAAGTTGCTATAGTATTCCAGGTATTCCTCAAAGTTTTTATAAAGATATCAAATGTTCCCTTCAAGCGAGTTGAGCACTAAGTTAAGGAAAAGTTTATTTCAATTCCTACATACTTCTTTATTGTTGTTCGTGTTCTTGATATTGTAAAAGAAGTATGTATATTTTAGAAGTTTGTGCTCATCAAGAGGATATCTTAGTATTTAGTATTGTGAATCATGTGTTACCTAGTTTTCTAGATCTCTCGTTTTAAAGATTTTAGTACGAGCAAAAGTACAAGGAAGTTTTAGTATTTTCATCCTTGTGCGATTCTCAATGTAATCACACCATGTAATCAACCCCAACCATGTGATTTGAAAAGAGATTTCAGTATTGGAGGATATAGGCCCATAAATTTCAATAGTATTCATGGTTTCCCAAATACCATACCAGTTGAAATCAAAAGTGAACTTCTACCATTTTGTGGACACAAGTTTGAATCAACATCCAAACATTTTCAACAATTCAGTAATTTGACGGAGGATTATGAAATAGAGTGTGAAGATGCGGTCATGAAGTTTTTTGTACATTCATTAAAGGAAGATGCAAGACAATGGTTCTCAAAATTTCTATTGTGTTCAATCAACTCATGTGATGATTTCAAATTAGTCTTTATGGAGCAATTTGGTTAGAAAATTTGTTAGTTCTCAGTTCTTATTGAGTTCATGGATATTCATGTCAAATAAGATGGGTTGGTTTCTGAGTTTAATTTCAGATTTGTGAAGGCATTGAAGAGGGTTCTTGAGAAGTGAAGACCTTAGGATGAAATAACACTGATTTTATACTTAGGGGAATTTGACAAAAGATGAGCTACAAATTGAGGAATGAGGACCCATCCAGTATACATGAAGCTTTTCAGATTGCAATGAAAAATGAGATAGTTTCTAAGTATGGAATGATAAAAAAAATTAAGCCTATCAATAAAGCTTTATTTGCAAGTAAAAAGTGTAGTTCAAAGGTTGTAAATAATCTTCTGGATATTGATCAGCTTGTTGTCCCAATTTTGGTTTCATGTCAAAGTGTTGGTAATGCTTTTCCAAATGCATTAATTGAGCCACAAGGTACATAAATTCACATGGGTAAATTGGACATGTATCAAAATGTAGATTTACCTCATATACCTACTCAAGTTTATGAATATGAACATCCTTCTGAAGCATGTGTTCGTAAAAGGATCATTTCAAGTGAATATGAGCTTGCCACTCTTAATAATGTATCATCCAAATATGAAAAGTAGATTGATTCTTAAAGTCTTCATCAACAATATCAAGCTCTTGTTGATTCCATAGTGCATACACAAGCATTGATTGATGAGGAGACAAAGAGGTGTGAAAATAATGAAGAGGTTACATCAGGAAAGGTTGAGGAGCAACCTTATAATGAATATAGTTTAAGTGAAGAGTTTACAAATTTTGATAATATTGAAGGGGTGTTTTGATTTGCAAGTGAACAACAAAGCAATGATGCTTGTTGTCATGATATTCATGAAACTTTTGTTTAGTCATCCGTAACTTATGAGCATGAAAATGACTTATATCGTGATAATATTGTTGTTGGTACTGAGTATGAAAGTGTGGAATTCCTTTATGATGTCCCAAGTTATGAAGTTAATAATGAGGAATGTCACTTTTATGCTCTGAGTAATTTAATTGAGATTAAGACAAAATCTTTTAGTATGTATGAAGGTGAGCATGATATGAGGATGCATGATGGTGTTCCTTCATCGCTTGTTGATTCAAATATGCATAATGTTGACTAGGAATCAATGACAATTTCCATGAAGAATATCAGTGATTCATAAAGGTCTTCAAGTGTTAATTCTTTATATATAGACATGTACGAGGCTGGTAATTAATATATTGGTGAAAAATGTAGTATATGACTGCTTCTTGTTTGACTCATGGTTTTCAAGATATGAGAATATTTGTAGATGATAAATTTGAAGGCATTAATACAATGAATAATTTAGAGATTGGACCTTGTGATGTACACGTAGCCAAGAGTGATCAAGAGGAAAGTTGTTTTAGCATTCATTCTCTAGAAGGTTCATTTTTAGATTTGGTTGAGCTCGTATTTGAAGTTGTGTATATGGATACAAATTATGATTTCATTGTTGAATTAGACTATGTCTTTGGATCAGAATTGGAGACATTCCTATATGATATAAATGATGATGATCTAAATGTATTTCATTTGGCAAACATAGGAATGAGAAACAAAATGTCAAAAATTAAATATGTTGTTGATGCAAAGTGAGACTGCATATGATTGCTTCCTTTTTGATATGGTTGAAAAAGGTTTGATTAATACACAACACTATCCTTGTGATCAATTTGAGTCAGAAATGCAAGATAATTGTAAAATCAATGACACAATCTCTTATGCTTGATTTTACCCTTGACAATAGTTTAGGATTGTTTGTGTGGGTTGTTTGCAAGGATATCATGGGAATAAAGATAAAGATACTATTACAACTAATTCTAAATGTTTCATATTTTCTCAGTTATAACAACAAAAATGAAAATCAGAAGATGACATGATAATGGGGTAGTGTTCTACTAAATATGAATATGTATAGTTTAAAGATGTTGGAGAACCACAATGCAATGGAAGTATTGTTCGTCATCAACCATAACACACACCACAAAATGGCATAAAATATACAAATCATGGTGTTAAACACATTCAGCTTGGTGTCAACCTTGATATAGTAAACCTTGATGATGATCAAAGGTATGGGGTTGGAAAATATTGGTTTTATTTGTTTGTGTCTTGGGGCCACCAGTCTAGAGGTAATGGTTTTCTTTTCTTACATGTACATTGTATAAAAAGGTTGTGTGTTTTTTTAGCTGTGTGGTATGCTCCCCATAGTCTTATGGATCCTTGTGCTAATTTGAAAATCAGCCATCCTCAACTAGAGCCACTGTTAGGACTATTAATTTTAGCCCTCATTTCAGATGTGAATAGGAAAATTGTGTAAAGTAAAGAATATATGAAGATATGATATTAGTTCCCTTAGGCCACACAAAAGGACAGAGTGTTTACATTCTATCGTCTAGGGTTAGTTTTCTCTCTCTCTCCCAGGTCAAAATTTTCTTGAATTTTCCATGTTGGCAAGATAGTTGAATTTCTCTTGGCAGGAAGGAATTACCCCATGTTTTTGTTGGACCACCTAAAATGTGGCAAAGAGGGTCATGGAAAATCAAGGTTGCATATGCAAAGGGATATTGTTTGTCCTCGGGTTTCCTTTGAAGTATTGATGAACAAAAGTAAAAGATGTACCCCAGGTTCCTGCATTGTGCAAAGTGAGTCAGGGAAGAATGTAGTGGACTAGCGGGGTGTGGTGTTAAGAGCTTGCGAGGTAGTGTGAATCCTACATTTATGCATGGTTTTATTTAAATGTGCAAAGAAGGTCACAAAAATTCATGGAACAATTTGGAAAGCTTGTGATATAAGATGGACCCTGTCGTCCCGTGCGGTATCCAAAAAAGATGCATAAAGAGGTGCGAAAGCCCGGGGTTGTCATACGACATGAATGTAAAAGAAGATACCTACCCAAACATTCTATAAGAGGAAGAAGTAGATGACCAAGTGGACAATGAAAATGCGAGGTATGTATTGTAAGAGGAGATATTTGAGATCCTGTGTTTTCGTGAGAGTTAGTCAGAGCTGATGGGTTCCCTAGTGGAGGTGCGGGGTATGCAGATATGTATCCTTGATGTGGTCCACAGATGATCAAGCCTATCAGATGATGACACATGGTGCCACATAAGAAGGATATTTCCAGGTGGTCAAAGTCAAGGGAATTTAACAATTCATCTGAGAGGCATTATGAAGGATTGAGAATCTCAACTATGAAGTTGCACTTGCAAGTTAAATTGAAGAGGGATTTCAAATCAGTCAGGGCATGAATTAACGTATCTTGCTATCAAAAGGATTTTGAGTATCAAATTAGGCTTTGTTGTAGCAGATATTTTAGAAGATTGTTAATTTCAAAAAATCTAGAGGGAAAAGATTTCAACGAAGAATGATAAATGCCCTGTGGGGTTATACATTTCCATTCAAGTTTTTTGTTCTGTTATGGTGTCAATATGGATTTATTCATGAAGGAAGAGGTGTGGTTGTTGTTGATGATAATGCTGGAGATATACAAAGACCATGTCCATAGGTAGGACGGTTTGGTTTGTGTCTACAGAGAAATCAAAATGTCTCATGGTGGCCATAGAGATATCAAAACCTTCAAGTGCAAGATCAACATTTTTCCATCTCTCAAAAATGACAACTATCTCTGTTCGTTTCCCCTTAATCGACCTTTCATGGAAGATTGCATCGAAAGGTCTGGTTGAATGACCAGGAAATGAGGACTCGCGGGTATTATGCACCCTCAAAAACTCATCAGAGACCCTTCCAGCAGTGAAGGCAAAAGATGAGAATCAACGAATCATGGCCTTCCCTTAGGAGCACGAGACTACAAATATTATATTTTTGGCTCCTTTGCAATGCTAACCGTCCATATGTGATGGTGGCATGGCTCACAAATTTTGTGGGTTCACTAAGTTGCTTTAACTTGGGGACCATCTCTAAGCCAACACCAAAACTATACTAGAAGACAAGGCTGATGGGAAATCATTCCTGATGGACAATACTCCTTTTCAAATAACCAACAATGGTTATAATATGATTTCAGGGTTTCTTTTCTATAGCTTTTAGAATCCCTTATTTCTTATAAAAGGGATTCCAAGGCTGAGTAAGAGGGGGCTGAAAATCTAGGTAGAATTAGCATGTACATAGGAAAATCCTAGGTTCTGGGAGAAGGGGCTCAAACTCAGTTGTATTTCATTTTGATAAGCATAGGTGTTTCATTTCATACAGAGTATTGTAACTAGTGAGAAATTGTCTCCATAAAATGTACATCAATTATTTGGATCGAATAAACTATGGGTTTGTTTGAGTTTGTCTTCGCATATTTTTTGAATGTATTTTGTATTGTTTACCCATATGCTCTCCTTTAGGGACAAAGTTTTAAATGTTGTGTATAGGCAATAGTAATTAATGTATGTGATATGGATGCTTAAGTAAGAGTTTCAAGCCAATAGGAGAGGGATATGCTAATTCCAGGAATTAGTACTTTAATCGTAATGATTCTTGCGTTGAATGTTTGTGGGAATTCGATATGACCTAGTATTTGACTATGTAACCCGAAATAATGCACTGATATGTACATGACTACCTTAATTCTTCAGTAACAACTAAAACAATTCAAATACCCTTTTACTTTGTGTTATTAGGTGTAGTTATAAGTTATTTTCACTCCCAGTTGTGTCTACAAGGTGTGAAATCAGAATAGAGCCCGTTCTGAGAAAGTTTCCATGCATATTATGATGAATTAATATGAGATCTATCTACTATATGTAGCATTTGTTTGAACCTGGTAGATATTCATATGTGTTATAGAGGGTCACCCCCTAGTTCCAACAGAGCCTAAAGTGTAGAAGACTTACGTCTTTCGACTGAATCTTGTCAATTGGCCACTGATTCAATATACTCGGTGATAGGAGATTTCTAATCTTTAGGGTCATCTTGAACATCAATTGGAAGAACCAACATAACCAACCCAAAACTAACTTTTAAGAAATTTTTCAAAAAGTTGTCATAATAGAAAAGTTGTCATGGTAACATTAACAACATTGAGCAAATTTTGCATCTTTTACCCAAATGACCCTAAAAATTCACAAATGGCCCTATATGATCTATAATGGTCCAAAAAATGACCTTTCTTACATTAAAAATCACAAAACAAGGTAAAAACCCAAAAATGGATCCCATAAGCACGAGGGTGCCCCTGCACCATACTCCCAAAGGGAAGAAAAAATAAACTCCCACTTGATTACAGGTCTACAATTGTGTAACCATGATTTGAAATATTATCTTTAGATATCCATGAAGCGTATTGCATGGGAATACCTCGCCACTTGACCAGAAATAGGTCTTTCTCGTTATCTTCTTGAGTTCCTTTGTGTCAAGAATGCACTCCAACTCCATAGGTCTGCTAGGCGGTAGGTCTTGAATCCATTCCTCAACTGAAAAGCCTTGTGAACCTGCATCAATACCTAAAACAAAATCCCCTTTATAAGGGTGAAAGTCATAGAACTTAAATATAGGATAAATACCAATCCCACTTAGTAACTCAATCTCATAAGCATTCAAACCAAAATAATGAACAACCCATCAAGGACCTATCTTTTTCATGTGCAATTTGGAGTAATATACCTTGGGGAATCTCTTCTTCTTGAGATGGGCTAGGACCAAATCTCAAGCATTGAAATATACTTCTCTCCTTTTTGCATCACCCCTTTGCTTGTATTGATCTACACTCCCTTGTAGGCTATCCTTGACTTGTTGATGAATCTCCTTCATGCCTACAAAAAATTTCTCACCCTAAGCATTCATCCTCTCCATTCCACTAATATAAATCAATTCAAACACTCGTCTTGGTTACAAACCATAAACAACTTCAAAAGGATTCTTATCCACACTCTTGTTCATCGAATCATTGTATGCAAAGTTTGCTTGGGGAAAGATCACATCCCACTAAGCATAATGATCTTTGGTTAGGCATCTTAGGAGGTTTCCAAGGCTCCTATTTACCACCTCAGTCTGCCCTTTAGTTTGAGGATGATATGCATAGCCAAAAACCAAGTTAGTACTTAGTTTCTACCACAAAGTTCTCCAAAAGTGACCAATAAAATTGATATATCTAGCTGAGAAAATATTCAAAGGAAAACCATGAATTCTTACCACCTCTTTGAAAAAAAAAATACAATGTAGGATGCATCATTGGTTATTTTCTAAGGGATGAAGTGAGCCATATTTGAGAACTAGTCCACTACAACATACATCAAATCAAAATTCCTTTGTGTTCTAGGTAACCCCATGACAAAATTCATGCTAATAGACTCCCAAGTCATATTTGGAAGAGGAAGAGGCTGGTGCAATCCTGCATTAGTGCTACATCTCTTAGCCTTCAGACAAATAGTGCAATTCTCAACAAACTGCCTTACATCAGTTTTCATCTTAGGCTAAAAGTGGCGTCTTCTCAATTGCTCCAAGGTCTCATTGAGACTAAAATAACCCAAAATACTACCACTATGCTTCTCCTTTATAAAATTATCCCTCATCGAGCATTTAGGTACATGAATTTGAGCCCCTTTAAAGAAAAAAACCCTCTTGAATTAGAAAATCATAATTAAGATCATGATAAATACCATTAAATTAATGGCAAGAGGCATAAATCTCCATGAAATCATCATCATCGACATACATACCTTTTAGTGCTTCAATATATACACTTTGCAACTGGACCTCTTGTATCATTAATGATCTCCTACTCAATGCATCAACTATTTTATTTGACTTCCCCTTCTTACGCTTGATTGTGAAGGTGAAACTTTGCAAGTACTCAACCCACTTGATATGCCTATAACTGAGTTTTTCATGGCTTTGATAAATTAGAGGGCATGATTGTCACTATAGACTATACAATCCTTGGAAATAGAGTAGTGTCTCCAATTATTTAAGGCTTGAACCATAACATACATCTCTTAGGAAGAGTATTTCTTCTTAGCATCATTAAGATTTTCACTAAAGAAGGGAACCAATATGCTATCTTGAGTCAACACCGCCCCTATGGTATAACCACTAGCATCACATTCAATGGAAAATACCTTATTTAAGTTAGGTAAATCCAATATAGATTCTTGTGCTACACTTTGTTTCAAATATTGGAAACTCTTTTCAGCCTCACTAGACCATACAAATTTCTTCCTCTTATCCCCCTTGATGGTGTCAATGGTTGGAGCACATGTATGACCGAAAATTTTAATGTATCTCTTATAAAATCCCTGCAAACCATGGAAACTTATTACCTCAATAATTGATTTGGGTGTAGGCCAACTTAGAATAACTTCAACCTTACTTGGATCCATCTTCAAGGTGTCCTTTGTAATCACAAAACATAGATACACCAATTTTGTCTTTAGAAACTCACATTTCTTTACATTAATCATTAGTTTCTCTTCATTCAACCTTCTTAAAACCAAATTCTAATGTTGTAAATGTTCCTCCTTGGTAGAACTGAAAACAAAAATGTCATCAAGATATGCCACTATAAGCTTACTAATGAAAGGCTCGAGAACTTCATTCATAAACCTCATGAAGTTTTTGGGTGCATTTGATAGACCAAAAAACATTATAAGCCATTCATAAAGGCCTTAAATTTTTTTAAAGGTTGCCTACCACTCATCTCCTTCCCTGTTCCTTATTTTATGGCACCCACTTTTGAGGTCTATCTTGGAAAAGTAGGTTTCTCCACTTGGGGAGTCCATGAGATTTTCTATCCTTGGAATGGGAAAATTATACTTGATTGTAATTTTGTTTATGGCCCTATAATCCATACACATCCTCAATTCACCTCATTTTTTGGGTGCTAGATTAATGGGAACCACACCTGGACAAAGGTTTTCTCTTATCAACCCCTTATCTAGGTGTTCTTGTACTTGTCTCCTAATCTCCTCATTTTTCTATGGTGTCAACTTGTAGGTTTCCTTATTAGGTAAGATATCCCCTGGACTAAATTCAATGTTATAGCTATTATCCCTTATGGGAGGCAAATAACTAGGAATATCTTCAACCACTATATCGACATACTCATTGAGAAAGTCCTAAAACTCTAAAGGAAGCTCATCCATCTTAACTACTACTATAACATTCTGAGGCTTCAAGATGACTGCAAAATATTGTTCTCTCTTCTTTCATGAATTTTATGAAATCCTTTTCACCTATCAACATTACACTATGTCCCACTTGTGGTGTTTTATCTTCATCTTGCAATGGTGCTAAAGTATATGAGACTCCGTCCTCTACTATGACATATGCATTTTTTCTTCCATCATGCTTGGTATTTCTATCATATTTCCATGGTCTACTAAGGATTATGTAGTAAAACATTCATAGGGGTGGTGTCACACAAGATATTGTCCTTATCCCCCTATATGGAATTCTACCCAACTTTTCTCATTCACCAACACTTGTTGCCCTTTGTTTAACCAAGATACTTTCTATGTAGTGGCATGAGGCAATATTTTTAACTTTAACTTCCCTACCATTTTAACAAAAACTAAATTGTCAATACTATCATAATCAATGATAACTTTACAACATTTAACTTGGTATTTGTATATAGTCTTGAAGAGTAACTTTATTTGTGATGGCTCCTTCTCCATGGGCACTATGATCAAGGCTCTCCTCATAAAAAATGACTCTCCAATTTCTGGAAAAACGTTGTGTGATGAAGAATTAACACTTTCATTATCCTCGCCTCATACAATTTTATTTATTATTTCACCTCCAAATGAAGTAGTAGATTTCCCTTCAGTTAATTTTCATGCTTAATGGCCTGCAAATTTACTACATTTGTAACATTTCTCGGTGAATCCACTTGATCCTCCACTTTGACTTCCAAATATCCCCCTAAAGTTTGATCTTCTTCACCTAAAACTACCCCTTGACTCTAAGGTTCATTTTTGGGAGCTACATGTCTCTCCTCGAGATTGTTGGGATTCTCCTCTACTAGGAAAAGTCCCTATTCCTCTGAAGTTTGTCCTTCCCCTACCTCTATTTTGCTTCTCTTTCTTCCTTTGCAACTTTGCATTAGCCTTAAAGGCAAATTGGTTACATTTGTGTACAGTCCTTGGACATGTGAGACTCGATTCATCCTATAGGATATACTTTATCCCATTCAAATACCTTGCAACCATATCAACATCTTGTTCCATGTGGTTTGATCTAATCCTAAATTTATACAACTCTTCTGTGTAGGTCTTCACATCCATGTCTTTTTGTTTCAGATTTTGCAAATTCCTATACAAGTAAATGGTATAGTCACTATGTAGGAATTTGCCCTTAAATTTTTCTACCATTCTATCCCAAGATGTAATATTTTCCTTACTTTTCTTCTTTCTCTCTTCTTGCACATAATCCCACCATAGGGATGCATCTCCTTTTAGTTTAGTTATTTCCAATTCATCAAAACACTACCAGGTCTGCATTATTTAGCATAATGACCAATTTGTCCACACTTGAAACAATTGGCATTCTTTTTACTAGATCTTATCGATTGAACCTTAGATCTGCACTAGCTAGCCTTGTGACCAAAATTGTGACACACAACAATTTCCATGAAGAACATTGTTCATTGCACTCAACCCTTCCTGATTTGAAACTTGACTCTTGCATTTACTCGCTTTATGACCAATCTTATGACAGTTAAAAAATTGAATCCTTTGTTCCTTCCTCATCCTACAATCAACTGTCTTATGACCAAAATCATTGCAAATATAAAAACAACCATTGAAAGATAAATACCTTTGAGCATTCAGTTTTCTTACTAGAGGCCTTCATGTGTATGTGTTTTAGTTTTTGACCTCGCTTGTCACTTGAACTTTTGCATCATCTTCAATAATCTTCTCTTTGCCATTGTCATTATGATTTAAACATTCATCGATAAACCCTAGACCTTATTTATCCTTGTGTCCTCTCTGAATAGATAATAATTGACCCAAGATAATACTTCTTTCACATGCATTTGCTTCTGATCTTAGCTTCTTCAATTCTAATTGCATCTTCTCTTTATGTTCTAAACTTTTCCATTAAATTTTTTTCAGTCTCTTTCCATTCTTCCATTGCCATTTCTAGTTCAATTCTTGCTAACCAAGCATTTTTAAACTTGTATTTTAATCCACCTTTGATACAATCTTCCATTCAATCCTTTTCATCCAGCTTCTTCTCAAGCATAACTATCTTATCTTTTAGTTCTTGATCTAGATTTGTACCATTGTCCTTTGATTTTTTTAATTGTCTCAATTCTTGTTCTAGATTTGCAATTTTGTCCTTTGATTCCTTCAATTCTTGACTAGCTTCCTTGTGCCTTGCTTTGGAATTCTTGATCTGATCTCTTAGCTTTGCAATACAGGCATTTGCCTCTTTCAGGTTCTCTTTCTGTTCCTCGTTTTCTAATTCAGTACCTTCAATATCACTCATCATGATTTGCCAATATTCTTCAATGTAGAATCCTCCTTCCATCTGTTCAAGCAACCAAGATCTCCTTGAAGTGGTTAAGCTTTATTTGCAAGGGACCATGCTTTGATACCAATTGTTAAGCATGTGAATAACTGAGAGGGGGATGAATCAATTATTCCCACACACTTTACAAAACTTTTTCTCTGTCAGTAAACTATTAAACAACAACAACAACAACTTTTGATCTATCAGTTAAGTACTTAAAACATCCACAGAGAAAAAATGTAAACATGAAAACACATAAACACTCACATAGAGAACACCAATATTTACGTGGAAATCCAAACTTGGAAAAACCATGGAGAAGTTAATTCTCATGAAATAAAGCACATGTTAGGGTGACACCGATTAAGGTAATTTTTACAATTCTCACTACCGGTTGTGCGCACTATAGGTTGGCTCACTATCGGTTGACTCACTGCTAGTTGGGCTAACTACCCTTCATACAATAAAGATATCAAAATTAATACAAAAAAAACATGAACTGATTGAATTGCATCTGAATATGCATGAATAATTCAACAATTAAGCTCTGTCACCATAACCACCAATAGATCACCAAATATAATATCCATTGTTATTGGTATGTAAGCTTTGTCTAGGTCTTCAATTTGTTTCCTTAGATACTGTTGCTTACATACATCACTACCACAAGTCCGCTTCACCACATCTTCCACACACACTTCACTCCATCGAATACAAGAGATCTCCTTTATTTATATAGGTATCCATTCATACATTTGTCGACCCATACTAAACGTGTGTGATGGCCCAAAAAAGAAAAGATATTACAATTATATTTAATGCATAACATCAATCCTAAATAAAGGGCACGCTAAAGAACATTTATCCACATGCTACGCCACGACCCACATATAGCTCATACTTAAGATATTATAATGCATATTACATTTTCCTAGAGCAACCACAACCAAGACCAAAATATGGAATCATGAGGTAATCAAAACCATTGATAGAAGAAACTTCATGAGGTGTTGTAGCTGATATACCAAAAACATCTGATGAATTGCACTACTATCTAGATACCTCTAGAAGCATTGTAACCAACAAAATACCAGAAATTGATACAACTGAATATTGAAAACACACAAGTGCACCAAAACATATGAGTCATTGATGGACTCATGATAGGAGGATCCTTAATGAGGACAGTCCAAACCGTGCAGGGAGAGTCACGCAATGGAAACAACAACACAAGAAACTGAGAGAAAGCAAGATCCAATGTTCACATTAACATAAACTTATTTACAACAGACTAACAACATGCAAGCTTACATTCCAAGCATACATGCCTAATTCCAGATATAATCCAGATCTATCCTCTATGATAACCTTCCTGAGGTTATTCTACTGAAAGTTACCAAAATAACAAACAATTATGATAATATATGGACATTCGCAATACAACCAAGTCGGTCAAGAATGATCACAGTCTCTAAGGAAGGAACATGTAATGTGCAAAATAGGTTAGGACCTAAATCATGAAGAAATCCTCCACGAAGATTTGAAATGAAGCACACACCAAAAGGAGGTTGGCTATGACCCCATGATCATTGAATGATACACCAAGAAGGAGTAAACCAAGAATATGGTTCGCGAGATCTAGAAGCTCCATCAGGCTGTGAAACATGAGGATCAAATAGGTTCAAAAACATGAAGAACAAATAGGTCTGGCCAAAATCAAAGAGATCTCCTCCAAGAAGAAATAGTTTGAGGTGTGGACCCAAATGAATATCAATTGTGATGTCAAGAATATTTCACGAGGTCCGCAACAAAAAATGAGCCAATATAGGAATGCTACAACAAATAAATAAACTGACTAAATAGGAACAAATTGAAAGAATTATTTTTTTGGCTGGGGGGGTGTTAGAATGAATTTAGAATAACTGAGAGGGGAGGGGTGAATCAGTTATCCTCAGGTCTAGATGTAGTAAATAAAAACTTTCTGTATTTCAGATCTATTCGGCAGCAGTAGCATAAGTTAGCAACTTTAATCAAGCAGTTTGCTGTCAATTGAAATTAACTTGTAGAAACATAACAGTAAAGCAAACCATAAGCATTTACACAAGTTGACACAAGTATTTAACGTAGAAATCCAATATGGGAAAAACCACCAGTAACATGCTACCAAGTTTTCACTCTTCTGAAGTAATGCCTTGTGAGGAGCCAACCCTGTGAAAGGTTACAATAACACACTGCTAGGTGTGACCTGGTTAAAGGATTTAATCACCCTGTCAGGAGTGGCCTTGTTAGAGGACTTATAACATTCCAATATGAATGTCACCTTGTTAGAGGATTTATACA
>MU225437.1:1718065-1735209 GCA_018584345.1 Thuja plicata
ACTTGCCAAAAAAGAGCTAAGCGGACTTCTAATTTTGATGATTATAATTGCCTTGATGAAGCCAAAGTAGACTCAAATAAGTATTGCTAAGGATCCAACTAAAATCCTATCATTATAATGATTTAAAATGGCCAAAAAAGAGCAAGTTCTGGAAATGATATTTTTGCCTAAAATGGATACAAATTGATAGTAAATCACAAAAGTAGACAAAAAATTTATGAACTTAAAAAAAAAGCTATGCCTCAAAATATTTTCGTACATAAACAAAACCCCAAAAGTTGTAGAAATAAGGATTGGACAGGTACAATACCGAAAAACTAAAAATTCTAGAAACATTATCCTCCAAATTTAGAATTTTTTGCACCACTGCAATGTAAAAAAATATCTACCCCAAAACAAAAGAATTGCTTGAAAAAATAACTTAAAATGAGAAAGTTATGAGCCTTCATAGTTAGACTGCAAAGTCAAAAACTTAGATGGTGAAGGGGCAAAAAAAGTCAAAACCTCGCTAACATGAGCAAACTATGAGGTTAAATTTGACAACTAAAAGGTCGTCGTAAATAACTAGAAATCCTAGAGAATAATATTTAAATGGGTGTCAAAATAAAACTTGCAATAATCACGTGTTAGACTTTAACTAGTCAACTGTGCACATAGGTTGACATCACTGATGACGTGATCGGCGACGTATCTTAGTTCACACATGTTTATCTCTAGTTCGTTCACATATAGGGTCTGATCCGCATGGGCTCCTTAATTGGTTTACGTGGCTGGTGCAAGTTATGCCACATGGAACCTTGGTGCTACAGATGCACCCCTACAAGGAGAAGACGAGACCTAATGACACCAATGTTGTGTTTCCATTAAGGCATTTTTTTACATGTGTTTTGTTTGATGTTAGTTTAATAAAGAACCCCAAAATGTAACCCAATTCCATAGAAAGGTAATCTATAAGACACCATGGACATATGGGCTTAGGGGTATTCAAAAGAGTCATATTATGTTTAGGAGGTGTCTTAGGAGGTTTAGGATAAGTCCTAGATGACTCAAAGTCATCGAGTTGAAAAATGTCAAGTTTGACAACTTTTTGCAAAAGTTGTAAATGTTGCCAATGACAACTTTTCACCAAAAGTTGCATTTTGCACCCAACGGTCACCACAGTTCAAAAAGTGGTTAGAGACCATTGGGTAAGGCATACAAACGATTAAAAAATTCTCTCTAATATGAGAGGAGGAGATTGTAATGATTTTCCATCTAGAGATTTGAATAAAACTGTGAAATTCCTGTATTTTTTGGGTTCTGAGATTGGGTATGGCCCTGTAGGGCATGTAAATGTTTTGATTTAAAATGAGGATTGTAGTTTTATGTCTTACCTTTCATATGTAATAAGTTTGAGGTCCCGATTCTCTGTTTGCAGGGAGAAAACAATAACTTACTCAATGGTGGTCTGTATAGACAACATTTCTAGGGCTTGTCAAAGAAATGGCCATATCTTGCAAATACACCCTTGGTTACTAACGACCTTGGAGGAAATGTGAGTGTGGCCAATGTATATATGAATCTAGTGGATTTTTTTAGGTTCCTAGTGGGAGCAGGAAGAAAGTTGATGCCCTAGGTGGACATCTCTATGTGGCTACCGAGTTGAAGAATAACAAAGGTTCCATATCTGGAGTTGGGTGATTGATCAAAGACTATACCTTTGGATCTTGTGTTTCCTTCTTGTATAGAATACATACAAGTTGTTGGATTGGTGGGGAAACATCATTGTGGAGCACTTCCTTTGGAAATCAAGCCTAATTAGGATAATTAGGTCTCTAATCTTAGTAAGGCATGGGACCCTTGATTTGTGAACCAGATCAATCCTTTTGGGAGTGCTGTATAAATCTATAAAGGGTGTCAGAATCACCCATTGGCTGGTTGGGTCCTTTGGAGGAATAAGGAGTAAAGTGGGAAAAACAATCCAGGAAGGGCTACAAGGATTAGGAGTCTTTTGAGAAGCAAGTGTACACCAGTGGATTGGATGTGTAGAAGCAATGGTTGTTTCTTGTCATGTTGACCTAGAAAACACAATCTTAAAGACCTTTAGGTCCCTTGGGTCTTGGGAAACACATCAAGCCTAAGTAATCCATTTTATCCTTAAGGGCCACTTGGAGTCCATAAGGCAAACCTAAGGGTTTGTTTTGGTTTTGGAAGCAATAGTTGTGAAGGGATATGGAACCCAATAAACAAAGTGCAAATTACCCTATGGAGTCAAAGTTAGGATGTTAGGGTCCTTGTCTTGGTCCTTGGATTGAGGAACCTATCATACCTATAAAGAGTAGAGAACCAAGGGCTTTGCATCAATTGGTATCAAAGCATAGAAATATCCTTAGGGAGAAAGATTTGGGAGAAATATGTCAGAGGGAAAAGAAGAAACGCGGGCTAGAGAATTGCCTCCAAGAGTAACCAATGTAGAACTTGCGAAGATTGTGCAAAAGCATATGGAAGAGAATAGGGAAATGAGAAGAGAAATAGAGAGGTTGAAAGGAAAGATGGATAAGAAGGATGGAGATTACTCTGGAAATGAATAAGAAAGGGGTGAGGAGGAAACCCTTGGGGGGGAGAAGAAGAGGTTCCTGCAGACTAGATACCCCTCTTGAATGCCTAGAAATCCGTGGAGAGAAGGACCATGGAAGGAAAGTTATATTTTCCAGTGTTTTGGGAAGATGGACCCAGATCTGGTTATGGATTGGATATACTCCCTTAGAAGTTTTTTTGAATGTGAAGAAATCTCTAAACACCAAAAGGTGAAGATAGCCAATTCTAGACTAAAGGGAGAAGCCCTAACTTGGTGGAACTTCATTCAAGAGGAAATAAGGAAGAGGGGTAAGAGTATGATATCCAACTGGAAGAGGATGGTAACCTTGGTTAAAGAGGCTTATGTGCCAGAAGATTATGAAGTAAACCTTCATAAGAGAAGACAAAGTCTGAGACAAAAGGAGATGGATGTCTCCAGTTATACATAGGAGTTTCAAAGGCTCACTATGAAATCCAATACTATGTAAATAAAGAGTGAGAGGGTGGTTGGGTATCTTAATGGCCTAAGAATGAACATCCAAGATGAATTAAGCCTCCATACCCCCAACACTATCCACAAATGTCATCAGTTGGCACAAAAGGTTTGAAGATAAATTGAAGAGGAGACATGAGCAAAATAGTAGAGGGAGAGGCCAAACATAGTTTAATAGCAGAGGCAGAGGGATGTCTAGTGGAAGGGGTCAAAATTTTAAACCCCCTAGTGAATCCAGTCAAGAGGATACTCAAGGGGAGAGTAGTTATAGAGGTACTTTCAGAGGAACAAGATCTAATTCAAAGGGAAGATTTGGGGGGATAAATTCTAAACCCTTAAATTGCTTCAGATGGCACCAAGTTGGACACATGGCTTCAAGGTGTCCTGAGAAAGAAAGCTCAAGTTCCTAAGGAGAAAGGAGGACAAATTTGGTGAGAGAGGATGAATGTCAAAGTGTTAACTCTCCTGGATTGTTTGCAGCACTAGAGCAAGGGGAGACACTCATGATGAGGAGGACACTACTCAAGACACCATGCACATCATAACCACTAGAGAGGAAGTCCTTGTTCAGATCCTCATGCAAGGTTGAAGGTAAGGCATGCAAATTTGTGATTCATTCTGGCTCTACTGATAATTTGGTGTCTATTGAAATGATTGAAAAGTTTAAGCTAAGGAGGGTGCCACATCCAAGTCCTTACAAAGTGTCATGCCTCACTAAGAGTCAACATACCATCATTGAAGAACAATCATGGGTTGAGTTTTAGATAGACAAATACAAATAAAAGATACTTTGTGATATAGTGCCCATGGATGCCTGCAACCTACTTTTAGGGAGACTTTGGCAGTAAGACTTAAAAGCCCATCATGATGGAGAAAAGAGCACTTATAGCATTCTACACAAAGGAGAGAGGATACCATTGTTACCACTGCCTGATAACCCAGAGGATCATAAGGAATTCAAGTTCATGTTTGTGGGAGGAAAGGAATTCCTTGAGGTGATAAAGGATAAGGACACACAATGCTATGCCTTGGTGATCTTACCCAAAAAGAACAAAAGGAGGTAGTGAAGGAGAAAGCATTACCCAAAGGAGAAGTAGAGGAACTACTAGACAAATATAAAGGTATTGTGGCCAAGGGCTTGCCAAATGCCTTACCCCCTATCAGAGAAATTAGTCACAACATAGATTTTATTCCTGGTGCCACTTTGCTGAATAAGGCTTCTTATAAATTGACTCCTTAATAGAATGAGGAAATGGCAAAGCAGATCCAAGATTTTTTGTAAAAGGGCTTGATAGCTAAGAGTTTGAGTCCATGTGCAGTCCCTTCTCTGTTGGCTCCTGTAAAGGAAAAATAATGTGTTGTTGAGTGTGGGTTGGTAAATAAAATCCCTTACATTTAAATATGTTATGGGGGTAAATAAGATGCTCTCCTTCTATCCTTAGATATGTAAATGAAAGATCCAAGCTGAGTAACCCAAAAGGAAGGATCAATGCATAAATGAATTGATCATTTGGAAACAAGAATAATGAAGGAAGATCTTAAGTACCCGGGTTTGATTGATTAATTTGAAATAGATGTAGATGGATTGATAACTTTAATTGAATTGAATAGGAGAAATGTACTAACCTTGAAATATTGCAGATCTAAATAATGTTGTTTTCTGAAGCCTGTGTTGAGTTTCTGGAGAATCCGAGAGCATATTTGGAATAGAAACACAGAGACAGACAAAACTGAGAAATCTTTTTATGTTCTAAGACAGTTCTGATTTGTACCCTCAAGTCAATGTCACCATTTTCCAGAATTTACGATTGCGCCCTAGGTCACAATCGACCTAAAAAGTCTCAGATTGGAATTCTATTTTTGGATCCCGAAAGTTTGCCAAAAAGGGTATCTGAATCTCCATCCCGATCTTCTGTTCCAAACCTGTACCTGTAAGAAAAAGGGGTTTGTTTGTTAGGGGAGGGGTTTGCCTTAGTCAAACCCTGATTTAGGAATTAAACTTGAAATCAATAATTGAAATAAAGAATTCTTGCAAGTAGTAGAAGTAAATCTAATAATGAAGCTATGATGTTCAAATAGATATGCAATTGTATTTTGAATGTAAGTAAATATGCAAATATGAAAGCTTGGACTCAATTAGAAACCATAAACCTCCATGATTGTATGCTTGGAATTGACCTTGAAGGGAGAATGAAAGAGTCTTGAGGATGCACAAAGGATCTTGAAGGAAGATCACACCATCATGATGGATAGATCTAGGGCTTGAATGATGAATCTTGAATGTTTGAACCAAATCCCTTCAAAGTATTGAAAGCTTGAATCCTTGATCTTCAATGGAGAACTTGAATGCTTGAAAGGAAGACTTGAACACTTTGAAAGCTTGAAAACATGTAGAACAAATGGATGCTTGAACTTTTTACTTGATGGTTATTGCCTCCCATGAATTATGATCGATTGTTAGAGAAAATGAGAGGAGAAAGCTTCCTTTTATATGAAACTAGGGCATAATATTCTAGAGAGTCTGACATGCGAGAATTAAATTCTAATTAGACCCATTCCGCTAGAAGAGGACCTATATTAAATATAATTTGAGATTTTCCACTTCGGAACCCAAAACAGCCGACCCAGAAGCGGGAAATGAATTTTTGATGACCTCTGGCAATCGACAGACTTCCATATTTGAAAGGGGGACCCAGGTCAAGGTCGAGGTTGTCCTTGACCTAGGTCAAGGTTGAGATCGTCCTTGACCTAGGTCAAGGTCGAGGTTGACCTTGACCCAGGGGGTCAGGACCCCTGGAAAACATGCCAGTTGGGATGGAAGGTGCCCAGAGAGGTCCAATAAGGGTCCTAAACATGCAGAGGAGTAGGAGAGGATGTAGAAATGAGGGGAAAATATGATGGTTAGTCAAAAACACCCCCTAAGGAGGGCTAAACATTCTTAACATGGAAGTGCTTCCATTTTAAGATGATACATTAAGCCCCCACTTTAGTGGGAGTATGGAAACTGAACATACTCACGGTAAAGTTAGAAAAAAGACTCTGGTGGATCGCAACGAGGTAGAACATCACTAAGTCAAGGACATTAGCCCCCAGACCAAGGATTATAACTCAAAATACATGCATAAAGATATGGAAGTAAAGAGAAATTAATCATAGAAAACTTACATGATTACATAAGTAAGACAAGAGAAACACTATAGATAACATAGCTTCATGATCTAATCCTACTAGCATGAAAGCAAAAAGAGAGAAAAGATATAGTGATTTCCTCACCTAGTAAGATGCCAACCTTACCATGAATCACCAAGGAGGGAGAGCCCAATAGGTTCACCCATAAACTGTGCTTTGTAATTGTAATGCGTCTTTTGACGGCTTTTAAAATATCCATAGATCCACATTCTTGTATCACTATGGAAATATAAAAATGTGTCTTTTCAAGGTTTAACATCTTATGTGTGTTACCTTCCAAGGATTTAGCATATTGTAAAATTGCAAATGTGTATCTCTTCAGGATTTAGCAGCTTATGTGCGTTACCTTCCGAGGATTTAGTAAAAAATAAAAATAAAAATGTGTCTCTTCAGGATTTAGCAACTTATGTGCGTTGCCTTCCAAGGATTTAGCATGCTGCAAAATAAAAGGTTAGAACAAAAATGCATAATATAGAACGAGGGAGGCCTTACGTATGCCTCCCTCCTTAATATGGCAAAGTACATACTAGTTTGACATGTTAAGGAAAGAAAAGAACAAGGATAAAGCCTTCTTCAACAACAAGAGAATATCCATAGACAACACCCAATCCAAGCCAAGAAGGTCACAGCTCCTATGAGGCCATGGAAGGGATGAATTCAAAGAGATATCATGCAAGAAGTGAAAAAGTAACCCTTGTGAGGGATAGCACACTATTCAGTTTCCAAGGTGAGAGATTTATCAACCATGGAAGCCCTATGTCAAACAACGAAATAGGTTATAATCAAAGACATAGGTCCTCAATGCAAACCAAAAGTTTCATGTATGATTGGACATCACATAATAGATAGATACTGCTTAACCAAGGGAAAAGTGGATCCTGTAAAGACAAAAAAGGAGATGACATCCTTTCCCCCTAAGCATAGGAGCAAGGATGAAAGGGGACCTATTATATCGCTCACAATACTATGCAAGACAACGAGCCCCCAAAGATTAGGCTAACATTGTTTACATAATGTGGAGTTCCATAATAGGAACATAAATGTTATTTAGAGAAAATAGGATTGAAATACAAGTCATTGCCACATGATATATAAATAACTTTACTATCAATGAGTTGCTTAATCTTATAATGTAAAGCATGACATTCATTAGTAGAGTTATCATGAAATCCATGATAGAAACAAAAAGGAAGAATCTTCAAGTGTAGACTATGTTTCTTTTTGCGTTTAGGTCTAGTAATCATCTTAGCACGAAGGAGTTTAGGCAGAAGAACTTCTTGGTCAAATTCCTTCATAGGGTCATCATGTTTTGAAGTGTTATTTGAGATGTTGGTAACATTGCTATGTTATTGAGGATTAAATCCCAATCCATAAGAATGCTCATGCCCCTCATTCTGTAAGGGCATTTGAATTCCCTGTATATGTTTAGCACATCCTTGACTATGTAATCCTTGTTTAACTAGTAAATGATACCCAGGACCATGAAAAGAAGTTAATTGAACTTCAGTAGTCACTATGGCATCATTAGTATGTTTGATAGATTCACAAGAAGGAAGAACGAAATACATCCTAGGAGAAGATGAGGTAGGCGCTTGATTCTCCATAAGATCATCACTAAAAGGGAGAGCATGAAGGGAATTCATATCATTCTCCACTAATGCCTCACCACTAGAAGGAATCCCAATTAGAGGTAAAGCATCTACAATGTCTTCTTCTTTCTCTAAAATGTCTGCATAAGGGGAGTGTGTTTTAGAAAAAGAGTCACCATCATGTATGAATATGTCATCCATTTATAACTCATCCTCTTGTATCAAAGCTTCTTCATGAGGAGGGGATAAATCAATATCTTTATCCAATGGTTCATCCCAAAAAGTAGAATCATCCACAATGGCTTCATGAGGAAGAGAGTAATAAACATCCAAATCCAAAGGTTCATCCCAAATAGGAGGATTATCATCCCTATCAATAAAGCACATTGTAGGAGAACCTAAAGCTTGATCCCTAAAGGGGAAATAATTATATTCTAAAGTAGGCTCATAGAAAAGACATATATTAGGAGAAGAAGTAACATCTATCCTTAACTTACTTCTATGATAAAGGTCAATTGAAGAGATTGTAGAGGAGGATAAAATAGGAATAGGATCAATGGAGATCTCATTCAAACCATTTTCATCCTCACCAAAATGTACCTCATTAAGGGATCTATTCTCTTGTACAATAAAATCTTCATCAAAGTATTCAAAATAAGAGTCATACATGTTGACCACACAATAAAATTACAAGCATGTAAATGTTTTTGTGTTTTGAGAGAAATTTTATAATTTTTATGTATTTTTGGAATATAAATACAAGAGCATAAAAAAAAACCTACTTTTATATGCATGCAAGATTTAATATGAAATGTAAATCTAACACCAAAGAGAAAGAGTTGTCTATCGCGGGTTTACCAAAATGTAAAGGATAAAATATGTATCGTTGAGTGTGGGTTGGTGTGGATTCATTTAACATAAAATCCCTTACATTTAAATATGTTATGGGGGTAAATAAGACGCTCTCCTTTTATCCTTAGATATGTAAATGAAAGATCCAAGTTGATTAACCCAAAAGGAAGGATCAATGCATAAACGAATCAATCATTTGGAAACAAGAATAAGGAAGGAAGATCTTAAGTACCCGGGTTTGATTGATTAATTTGAAATTGATGTAGATGGATTGATAACTTTAATTGAATTGAATAGGAGAAATGTACTAACCTTGAAATATTGCAGATCTAAAGAATGTTGTTTTTTGAAGCCTGTGTTGAGTTTCTGGAGAATCCGAGACTAGATGTGGAATAGAAACGCAGAGACAGACAAAACCCAGAAATCCTTTTATGTTCTGAGACAGTTCCGATTTGTACCCTCAAGTCAATGTCACCATTTGCTAGAATTTCTGATTATGCCCTAGGTCACAATCGACCTAAAAAGTCTCAGATTGAAATTCTATTTTTGGATCCCGAAAGTTTGCCGAAAAGGGTATCTAAATCTCCGTCCCGATCTTCTGTTCCAAACCTGTACCTACAAGAAAAAGGGGTTTGTTTGTTGGGGGAGGGGTTTGTTTGTTGGGGGAGGGGTTTGCCTTAGTCAAACCCCGATTTAGGAATTAACCTTGAAATCAATAATTGAAATAAAGAATGCTTGCAAGTAGTAGAAGTAAATCTAATAATGAAGCTATGATGTTCAAATAGATATGCAATTGTATTTCGAATGTAAGTAAATATGCAAATATGAAAGCTTGGACTCAATTAGAAACCATAAACCTCTATGATTGTATGCTTGGAATCCACCTTAAAGGGAGAATGAAAGAGTCTTGAGGATGCACAAAGGATCTTGAAGGAAGATCACACCATCATGATGGATAGATCTAGGGCTTGAATGATGAATCTTGAATGTTTGAACCAAATCCCTTCAAAGGCTTGAAAGCTTGAATCCTTGATCTTCAATGGAGAACTTGAATGCTTGAAAGGAAGACTTGAACACTTTTAAAGCTTTAAAACATGTAGAACAAATGGATTCTTGAACTTTTTGCTTGATGGTTATTGCCTCCCATGACTTATGATCGATTGTTAGAGAAAATGAGAGGAGAAAGCTTCCTTTTATATGAAACTAGGGAACAATCTTCTAGAGAGGCCAACATAGGAGAATTGAATTCTAATTAGACCCATGCCCCTAGAAGAGGACCTATATTAAATATAATTTAAGATTTGCCACTTCAGAACCCAAAATAGCCGATCTGGAAGCGGGAAATGAATTTTTGATGACCTCCGACAGCTGACAGACTTCTAGATTTGAAAGGGGGACCCAGGTCAAGGTCGAGGTCATCCTTGACCTAGGTAAAGGTTGAGGTCAACCTTGACCCAGGGGGTCAGGACCCCTGGAAAACATGCCAGTTGGGATGGAAGGTGCCCAGAGAGGTCCAATCAGGGTCCTAAAAAGGCAGAGGAGTAGAAGAGGATGTAGAAATGAGGGGACAATATGATGGTTAGTCAAAAACACCCCCTAAGGAGGGATAAACATTCTTAACATGGAAGTGATTCCATTTTAAGATGATACAACTCCAAACAAGGATGGGACTTGGAGGTTGTGCACATAGTGAAGGGTTATTTATAGGATCACAATTAGGTATAGGTTCCCTATGCCTAGAATTGAAGACTTGTTGGATTGTTTGGGAGGGACCAAATACTACTCCAAGGTGGATTTGAAAATTGGATACCACCAAATCAGAACAAGGACTGGAGATGAATGAAAGATTGCCTTCAAAATCAGTGAGGGCCTTTATGAGTGGAAAGTGATTTCAAATGCACCTAGCACATTCATGAGGCTCGTGAATGAAGTGCTAAAGTATTTTCTTGAAAATTTTGTTATATTTTATCTAGATGACATCCTAATCTTCAGTAGAACAAGGGATGAGCAATTAAGACATCTAGATTTGGTTTTGAAAAGATTATTTGATGAGAAACTCCTAATCAATTTGGAAAAGTGTGTTTTTCTACAGGAGGAGTTGGTCTATTTGGGTTTTGTGATATCAGGAGTAAAACTCAAGAAGGATCCATACAAGGTGGAAGCCATTTTGAATTAGCCCTCTCCAAGAACCATGACTCAGGTGAGAAGTTTTCATGGACTTGCCACTTTCTATAGGAAGTTCATTAAGGGCTTCCGTCTGATTTGTGCTCCAATCTTGGAGACTATAAAGGGAGGACAAACGTATAGATATGTGTGGACAAAGGAAGCTGAGGAATCTTTCCAAACTCTGAAACAAAAGGTGGCAAAGCAACCAGTGCTAGTCTTCCTAGATTTTCACAAATTTTTTACCATAGAATGTGATGCATCTAACATGGCCATAGGTGCAGTGTTGAGTCAAGAAGGAAGGCCCATAGCCCTCTTCAGTGAAAACCTTAACGTGGCTAAGAGGAGATACTCTTCTTATGATTTGGATATGTATGCTCTAGTTCAAGCATTAAAGAAATGGAGGCATTACCTCTTGCCCAAGGAGTTTGTTGTTTTCATTGACAGCCAAGCTCTTACCTTTCTGAATAGAAAAAATAAATTAAGCCATAGGCACATGAAATGGGTGGAGTCCATTCAAGCATATACTTTTACCATCAAATACAAAAAAGGAATAGCTAACAAAGTGGTAGATGCTCTAAGCATAAGGAATCTCACTGTACAAGAAGTGAAGTTGCAGAGTGTGGGAATTGATTCCTTGAAGAACATGTATGATAGAGATGAAGACTTCCATGACATATACAAGGTTTGCACTAAATTATCTGACGCTTATCATGTTGAATACTCTAATTTTTTGATAAAAGATGGTGTATTGTTCAAAGGTAGCCAGTTGTGTATCCCTAGGTGCTCAATGAGGGAAAATATCATTACAGAAAAGCATTATGGAAGTATGAGTGGAGATTTTGGGTTGGATAAGACTCTAGAATAGGTAAAGAGGTTCTACTTTTGGCCTAAGGTGCAAAGTAATGTTAGAAGGTTTGTAGAAACATGTATCAAATCTGTCAAAGAGAAAAGGGCACATCCACCAATGTAGGTCTGTATCAACCACTCCCTATCCCTACAAGTCCATGTGAGATTTGTAGCATGGATTTTGTCATGGGTCTACCTAGGAATCAGAAAGGGTTTGATAGTATTTATGTAGTGGTGGATAGGTTCAGTAAGATGACCCACTTTCTTCCTTGTAAGAGCACAAGTGATGCCACCTATATAACCAATTTGTTTTTCAAGGAAATAGTGAGGACATATGGATTTACTCAGACCATTGTATATGATAGAGATGTAAAGTTCATTGGCCACTATGGAATATTTTGGGCACCAATATGAACTTTAGTTCTTCCTACCATCCACAAATAGATGGGCAAACTGAAGTAGTGAATAGGTCCTTGGGGAACCTATTGAGATGTTTGACTAAACAACATGAATCTATCGTACCACATGCAAAAATTTCCTATAATAATTTAGTAAACGGGAGCACTGGTAAGAGCCCTTACCAAATAGTGCATGGTCAGAATCCTAGGGGGGTATTGGAATTGAGAGACCTTCCTCAAGATGGAAAGATAAGTGCCCATGGAGAACAATTTACAGACAATATAAGAGAGATTCATGAACAGGTTAAAAGCACACTTCAAAAGACTTCTGAGAAATACAAGGAGATAATAGATAATAGAAGAAGAGATGTTTAGTTGTAGGTAGGAGATTTGGTGTGGGAATACCTAAAGAACCACCTAAAGAAAGAAAGATTACCCAAGGGGAAGTACTCCAAACTGATGATGAGGAAAGTAGGCCCTTGAAAAGTGTTGAAGAAATATGATTTTAATGCCTATGAGATTGAACTTCCCCCAGACCTTGGAATCTCTCCTATTTTGAATATTTATGATCTAACACCCTATAAGGGAGATGTACATGCAAGGACAAATGTGAAGGTTGTAGATTTGGAAGAAGTTGTTGCATACATTCCTCACCATGAACCAATAAGACCTGAGAAGATCTTGGATACAAAGGTCATCAAAAAGACCAGGAAGAACACATACAAAAAGTATCTTGTTAAGTGGGAAGGATTACCTGGAGAGGAAACTGTGTGGATGGATGAAGCTGACATAAAGAAATATGGTACCTGCCTTGAAGAACTTATCTCAAAGGGACTTGAGATGAACTCACCCCAAGATTATGGTGCAAGGGTACCCCTACAAGGAGAAGACAAGACCTAATGACACTAGAGTTGTGTTTCCATTAAGGCATTTGTTTACATGTAGCGTTTTATTTGATGTTTGTAATAAAGAACCCCAACATGTAACCCAATATCATGGAAAGGTAATCTATAAGCCACCATGGACATACGAGATTAGGGGTATTTAAAAGAGTCATACAAATGTTTATGAGGTGTCTTAGGAGGTTTAGGATAAGTCCTAGATGACTCAAAGTCATCGACTTGCAAAATGTCAAGTTTGACAACTTTTTACAAAAGTTGTAAATGTTCTCAATGCCAACTTTTCACCAAAAGTTGCATTTTGCACCCAACGGTCACCATAGTTAAAAAAAAGTTGTTAGAGACCATTGGAGAAGGCATACAAATGATGAAACAATTCTCTCCAAGACAAGTGGAGGATATTGTAATGATTTTGCATATGGAGATTTGAATAAAACTGTGAAATTCCTACATTTTTTCATGTTCTTAGATCGGGTACAGCCATGTACATGGAAATGTTTTGATTTCAATTGAGGATTGTAGTGTTACCTCTTACCTTTCATATGCAACAAGTTTGAGGTCTTGATTCTCTGTTTGGAGGGAGAAAACAATAATTTACTCACTTCTGGTCTATATAGACAACATTTCTAGGGCTTGATATTAGGAATCTAGTGGAGTTTTGCAGGTTCCTAGCAAGAGCAGGAAGAAACTTGATGGCCTAGGTGGACATCTCTTTGTGGTCACAGAGTTGAAGAATAACAAAGGTTCCATATCTAGAGTTGGGTGATTAATCAAAGACTATACCTTTGTATTTGGTTTTTCCTTATAGAAGACATCCAAGTGGTTGGATTGGTGGGGAAACATCATTGTGGAGCACTTCCTTTGGAAATCAAGCCTAATTAGGGCAACTAGGTCTCCTAGTCTCAATAAGGGTTGGGATCCTTGATTTGTGAACCATATCAATCCTTTGGAAGTGTTGTATAAATATTGTAAGGGTGTCAGAATCACCCATTGCTTGGTTGGTTCCTTTGGAGGAATAAGGAATAAAGTGGGGAAAACAGTCTAGGAAGGGCTACAAGGATTAGGAGTCTTTTGAGAAGCAAGTGTACACCAATGAATTAGAAGTGAAGAACCAATGGTTTTTTCTTGTCATGTTGGACTATAAAACACCATCTTAAATCCCTTTAGGTCCCTTGGGTCTTGGGAAACATATCAAGCCTAAGTAAGCCATTTTATCCTTAAGGGTCACTTGGAGTCCATAAGGCAAACCTAAGGGTTTGTTTTGGTTTTGGAAGCAATAGTTGTGAAGGGATATGGAACCCAATAAACAAAGTGCAAATCACCCTATGGAGTTTAGAGTTAGGATTTTAGGGTTCTTGGCTTGGTCCTTGGATTGAGGAACTTATCATACCTATGAAGAGTAGAGAACCAAGGGCTCTGCATCACTTGGTCTGTCACAACATATCTGTGTAGGCAAATGGGGGGTCACCGCATGGCATGTTTAGACTGTATGGTGCTGGGAATGGCTTTTGCATGCAAAGCCTTTTTATTATTTTAATCCTACATTCACAACATACTGGGAACTCTCCAATGTTTATATTGAAAATTGCTCTATCTCATTAACAAAGTATAATTGACTATTGTATGGGCTCTTAAATACCATGCCGGTGTGATGGTTATTTTTTGACACGACCTAGTCTTTTGTGATTATAATTGTTGTATTGTCGTCTCTACAAAACTGACAAATAATAAAGGCTTAGAGTGAGGGTTCCTCGAAATAAATTTTGGCTAAAAAAAACATCTCTAGAATATCTATATTATATGTATATATGTATCAGAAAGATCGTATCGACGATGGTAGATCAAGCCATATGACTTAGCCAACTAAAATATTTTTTCTCTGAAAACAAATTTTGCTCAATATGGGCAAATTTATAGTATAAATTCACTAAAATGGCCTCCCAAACACAATGGTGAGATCAAATTTGATCTAAGATGCTCCCACAAAACACTAGTCCTCAGATATGAAAATATGCCTCCTTTGAATGCACCAAGATCTCTCTAAGTAGACTAAGAATGACATCCCATTAGTTCTGATACCATGTAAGAATTTGCCAATAGCAACAACCCAAGATATAGAGGCCAATGAATAACACAAAGACAAGAAAGACAAGGTGGACAAGAACAAATTGTATCATCTTAAAATGGAAGCACTTCCATGTTGAGAGCATTTAGCCCTCCTTAGGGATGTTTTTGACCTCCATCATATCATCCTCCTGTTTCTGCATCATCCTCTGCTTTTGTGCCTATTTAGGACCCTGATTGGGCCTCTCCGGGCACCTTTTACCCCACCTGGCATATTTTCCAGGGGTTCTGACCCCCTGGGTCAAGGTCGACCTTAACCTAGGTCAGGGTCGACCTCAACCTTGACCAGGGTCCTCCTTTCAAATCTGGAAGCCTGTCGGCTGCCGGGGGTCATCCAAAATTTAGTTTTCCCGCTTCCGGGTCGGCTGTTTCGGGTTCCGAAGCATTGATTCCTAAATTATATTTAATATAGGTCCTCTTCTAGGGGCATGGGTCTAATTGGAATTTAATTATCCTATGTCAGCCTCCTTAGAATATTGTGCCCTAGTTTCATATAAAAGGAAGTTTTCTCCTCTCATTTTCTCTAAGCGATATTGAGAAAGAAGAAGTCTTCTAAGTGCAAAAATCTCTAATCAAGATTTTGTCAAGAAGAAAAAAGTTCAAGCATCCATTTCCAAGCTTTCAAGGTGTTCAAGGCATCCTCTCAGGCATTCAAGTTCTCCATTGAAGATCAAGGATTCAAGCTTTCAATCCTTTGAAGGGATTAGGTGCAAACATTCAAGATTCATTATTCAAGCCCTAGATCTAGCCATCATGGTGGTGTGATCTTTCTTCAAGATCCTTTGTAAATCCTCAAGACTCTTTCATCATCTCTTCAAGGTGGATTTCAAGCATACACTCATGGAGGTTTATGGTTTCTATTGAGTTCAAGCTTTCATACTTACACATTTGCTTACGTTTGAATTACAATTGCATATCTATTGAATATCATAGCTTCATTGTTAGATTCAATTCTACTACTTTCTAGCATTCTATACTTTATTGATTTCAAGTTTAATTCCTAAATCGAGGTTTGACTAAGGCAAACCCCTCCCCCACAACAAACAAACCTCTTTTTCTTGCAGATACAGGTTCAGGACTGCGGATTTGGACACAGATCTGGATACCCTTTTCGGCTTTCTTTCAGACGGCGCGAACAGATTCTCTGTCAGACCTATGCAGGTCAGGGTCAACATTAGTGGGTCAGGGTTGACATTTGTGGGTCAAGGTCAACCTTTTTCATAGGACGACATCGGAATGGAAAAATATTTTTGGGTTTTGTTCGTCTCTGCGATCCGTTCCGGTTCAAGATCATCTGTCAGATTTTCCAGAAACAGTCTACAAACCTGAGAAAACAATATTCTTTGACCTGTAATTTTGTAAGGTTGGTTCTTCTTCCTATCCTTTTCAATTACTGCAATTAAACATATTCATTTAATCAATTAACATAATTTAAGATCTCCTTCTTGTTATTCTCCTTTCCAAATAGTTGATTCATTTGTGCATTAACCCTTCTTTTGGGTTGATCAACTTGGATCTTCCATTTGTGCATTTGAGGATAGAAAAGGAGCATCCCATCTTCTCCCTAATCACAATTACAATACACAATCAATAAAATTTAATTAAATGTAAAGAAGGGTTAAGGAACTCAACACACTTTAATAAATCAAACAACAATTAATAAACAATCTCCTTACCCTTTTCACCTCTTTACGTTTTGGAGAACCCGCGATAGACAACTCCTTCTCTTTGGTGTTAGATTTACATCTTAGATTACAATTTGCATTTATAAATACAAAAACACTTCTTGCATTTTCATTATGAAATTCTTTTGGTGTATGGCTATTTTTCTCATTATGCTTCTTTTAGAATCTCTTTATAGTACCTATGATGTCTATGAGAGTGTCATCCACTTTATCATGTTTGTTAATCTTCATGTTTCACTTGCTTATGCTATTTTAAGATTGACCAATACTAGTCTCCCTACTTTCAAAACTTTAATTAAGGATTTGTGTAGTGGACTTATTGCTCTTTTAGATTATGTGAAGAATTT
>MU225437.1:1750847-1772967 GCA_018584345.1 Thuja plicata
CAGATTCTAGATTTTGGGGTTTTTTGAAATATTTCAGGACTTAGCCAAATTTCAGGATTCAGCACGCCTTCAGCAGAGCTACCTCCCACAATCTATTTCGACTTTCTAAGATCGAATTGAAGCTGGATCAAGGATTCTTAGAGGGTTTAGATTTGTTTCATCACGAATCCTTTGGTTTTTATCTCATATCCCGGAAAGATTTAGCACAACTCTTGCCCATGTTCCAGATAGACTTGACTTCTCAGCAGGCCAAAATCGCCCAAAACCAACTCTCAAACTTCACTCGCTAGACCAAGGGGCTCGAAAACTGTCGCCAACAAAGACTACCTAAGACCACTACTCCTACTGCTTGCAAAAGAGGGGGTCCCCATTTACAATGGGGCGATGGTGTGAAAACCACACAACACAGACCTAATTAGGCCTAATTGCATTAGCACTTTTGTGTGTTTTCCTGTTTTCCTTTCATCTTCATGTTTTGGTGCTCAAGTCTAATACCTTAGGCCATGAAGGGTACCTGAATCCCTAATTTGTTCAAGGGGTTATGTGGAAGTATTTTGTTTAAAAGCAAAAATCCTTCAAGAAAAGGCTACAAGCCAATAGGAGGGTTTCCAAAGAAACTATGTTCAAAAGGTTGCATGTGTTGAATAGGATCATGGAATTCTTGTCTTAGGGACCTAAATAGGCCACATCCATGAGTGTAGGTCACCCCTGGTCCTTGGAGTCATTTCATGGGGTATGTTGATAATTTGGTATAAGTGCAATATAGCCAATCATTGGGAATTGGTGTTCTAGGCTTGGTGGAACCTAGTGAGTAGGTTGCTCTACGGGTAGTGGGTTGTGATAACCTAGATCCAAGCCATTCCTGCACTTGTGATAAGTGTAGGGCATTTTTGCCTCTTGGAGTTGGGGTATTGGAGGATACATTGTCCTTTAGAGTCCTTTTGTGGCTTCTGGCTGTCCACTCTGCATCAGGTGTTCATAATGTTCCATTGTCGTGTCACAATGGGCCTAAGATGCTCCACATAAATTCCCAAAGTAGGGTCTCTGTTATGAATTGCTTGCTTGATCTGTCGAGGCATACTATCAAAGGTCTCATAAATCTTTCAAAGTTTTGGAGAGTCAGTAGCAGCATATCTAATAACCTGAATAATAGACTCAACGAAGGAGCAAAGCTTCTGCAAGTGCAAAGAAGTTACAAAAACTAAAATCATCAAAAATAATGGAAATTGACAAGTTACAAGTTAGAAACATGAATAAATATTAAATTAACATTTTAAAAATTAAGTAATAAAATCAGCAATTTTCTCACCTCATTGTGGACCACCATTCAATATCAAGGATTTTTTGTTTCATACTTCTTTCTTCTAGTGTGCTTGCTTCTTGCTATCTACCCTACTCTGTATTGACAACCTTCAATTGTAGAGCCTCTTAAGCCTCAAGCATCCTCTCTAACAAAATGAAGTAGCTGGCTTATCTAGTCTCCATGGGCTTGAGGAATTCCTTCTTGAAAATGCTTTAAACAAAGCAAGTGGAGTGTGATGTTGCAAAAACATAGTGGACGTGTCCCCATGGAGCATAGATTTGGACAGATGGATATACACTAAATAGGGTTACTGTAGTGTTTATGAAAATATGCTACATTTTACTACATAGCTGGATGTGAATGGTTTGCACACAGGGAGGAAGAGTGTAGGAATCTTCCGCATAACAATCTGCACGGGTTATGCGCTGATTCTTGGATTTCAGGTTATCTGCTCTTCTTGGGATCACACCTAATTGCAGGATGATTCATGCCAGACACATAAATGCTAATGGCTCAGTGGTCTCACCTTGGTGTACTTATCAATAGGGGCTTCCCCATAATCCAGCTGCATCTGGTTCAAATCCAGCGAGATCAGGGTTTTTCATATTGGCCACATTTGTTCGATTTGGTCTGGATTTTTCAATTCCAATAGAAACTTGATAAAATCTTTTTGAAAATTTGAGGTTCCTAATATTTTTTGACCTTCTCAACAAATTAATAGTTTTGAACCTGGTAATTATGGTCTTCTCTAGGGAATTCTTTTCAAGGATCATTACAGTTCAGATAGGATAGGGGCATTTGATATCCTAATCTACTTGCAATGACCATGTGTATAAGGCAGGAAAACTACAAGTTCCTGGAATACAATGTGGTATGTAACAAATTCTATGAAGATGTTTAGCTGCTTTATGTTTTTTGCTGAAATATTTTTCAGTTCTTTCTCTGTTTAAAATATAACTTGTCCCTAAAAAATGAATTCATTGAACCTCTGCAGTGATGAACACTGGAAATATTTTTACAAAAGAGGCTTTACATTGTATGAAATGAAATGGCATTGGTTAATATTATACGCAAGAAATATAACTTGGAACAACTGAAACAAGTCTTGGAGCAGCTGAAAATTTGAGTTCTTTTAAAGCACACGTCATCTTGTTTCCATGTCTTCTGCTGTATTAAATAGGTTTTTAAATGGAAAAATAATTTTTTGTAGTTTTTACATTTGAAGCTGCTAGTTTAGTAGAGTTGTATGTTGTACTTTTTCTAAAATTGATTTTTCACAAATTTATGATTCACAGTGGCTTTTTTGAGGGGGCCTTGGACAAACTTGATAATTGTTAACACAAAATGTCAAAGCAACCAAGTTTTAAGAAAATTGGAAAATATGTTGTCAAACACTTTAGTCTTTCCTAAATTATTATTGAATCACGCAAACTAATGCATTTTCAAAATCAACAAGAAGACATCCCACTTAGATAGGGATTCTTTTGGGATATTACAGGATTAATGTTGGATATCAATAATGACTTGGGCTTGATGATGACTGAAGAACAAGAAATGGATAAAGTTGGTTAAAAAGCTTGCTAATAACTTGGAAACAAGTTTAGTGCATGATGATGTAAGAGACCTATCTATAACTATCTATAATATAGTTGTTGTATTGAATCTTGTAGGGTTGTGTACTCTTTCTTTTGGATTGCTATCTGCACACAATTTTGGTTTATGTATATGCAATGTATTAAGTACACCCTCATCAAGTTTTACCTTTTCTTCTAGCAGCTGAAACTTCTTTATGAAATTAAAGGGTTTCATTTAACTTATTGAGAATTATTTATTTTTGGTGGTGTTAATAAATTAAAAGGTCGCACTGGTTTGCAACAGTTAGTTTCTAATGGTAAGCTATAATGTTAGCAAAGTTTCTAATGATAAGCTATACTGTTGGCAAAATTATTTAAAGCTATCTATTGTTTAATCTGGTTGGACCTATTATGCATCTAATTTAATGTTAATATTATCTATATAAGGAACTTTTGTCTGTGATCTCATACACAATTCATCTCGATATTGGATTGTTTTGCAATCCAAAATGTTGATGCCTGCATTTTCTCACAATTATTTTTCTGAAGGCTTCTTTCTAAATTAGGGATTGGGAAAGCTTCAAATCTCTTTCCAAGGGGTTTGCTGTTGTTTTCAATCAGCTCTTTTCAGCGTCTTTTTATAGAAATCTGAAAAAATTATTTTGAAGTTTTGGAGTGGAGTGATTTATTTGCATCCTATGCAACTGTATGTAGTATATGTAAGTATTTGATTTTCAACTGTGAAAATCAAATTTCATTGATTATATATGTATATGCTACACTTGGCATAATTTGCAGTTCCAAATTAATTTGGTCAATGGGATACTGGTCAGATAAATATATAGAAGTAAAGAGTTTACAATTTTTAATAATATTTTACAAAAATTATCCATCCTTTCATTACCAACATAAATGTTTTCCTTTATTGACTGGTTATCATCTCCTTGCATACCCTTGTGCCCATGCCATCACAAAACCAAGGATTACCCTTTCCAAGATCTAATTGTACTCTTTTCCATGAGCCATAGGGTGTCTGTACATAACCTACATAGTGTTCTACTTCTCTATTCTTGTTTTAAAATTTAATGTGTATAAAGTATTTTTTTTGGGATATAGAAAAGCAATTTTCATGAAAATGGAGAAATGTCCCAGGAGAGCATTGTCATTCAAAACCTTGTAAAGTTTTAAAGGGATGTTAAGAATGAAACTTAACTATATAAACATAGACTTACTCTTAGGAAAGTTTAATAAACACTTAAAAAAGCAGTTTGTGTGAAATTACAAATTTTTATTACATTTTAATTAGATGGTAATATATCTTATAGATGTTGTTTCTTTTGTTTGTTAGATACTATAAAATATTAAAATGTTATTTAATTTGTTTTTTAGTCCTAAATTTAATCTAGAAATGTGTAATTTCAGTTAAACTGAACATGCATTTAATAAGTTGTTCCTGTATACTTTATTCAGAAAGACATATATTTTTTGATTTCAACTAGATTGCAATTTCCATCGGTTTGTACTATTTTAAAAAGAAGATAGTCTGGAGAAGGGTTCAGTGTTTTAGTCCAGAGAAGGGAAAGCAATTGAATTGAATCAGTTCTTGTCACAGCTCAATAACTAACAATGTTGCTTTAGTTAGAAACTTAGAAATCTAGAATATTAGGGAAACAGACATACCAAGTAATTAGGCAATTTTTGATTGCCAAATACTTTATCAGAAAGATACATTTATTTCAACTGAATTGATATTTCCATTAGGCTTTTAGTTCATCCCATTTTAAAAAGAAGATAGACTGGAGAAGGGTTCAGTTTTCATTCCAAAGGAGGAGAAGTAATTGAAGTGTATAATGTCAATCCTGATAAAAAGGTAAGCTTTTTCTCAATGACGTGTTTTATTACTCTAGTCTAGATTAGAGTTTAGTGTTATAGTTCATATAAAGGGAAGCAATTGAATTATCTAATGTCTATTGTTGGCTATCATTATAAAAGGTAAATGCTTTCCCAAAGAGGTGTTTCCGTCTACTTTAGCACCAATGTCGAAGAATTGTGTTTTTCTTGACAATGTTTTGCAAGGTAAGGACTCAAGATTACACAAAAGAGCCTGTCACCATACATACAAAAATTTCTGAGCTAGTCTTTTTAGTTTCTATTTCAGGATATGTCTGTTTCTGATCCCTTTCTCCTTATCGTATGCGGTACAAGAATGGGGTTAATGGTTGTTAGTTGTTGAAGTTTTACCAGTTTTCTTCATCATTACTTCTCATTTGGTCTTTTAACAGGTGGCGTCAAGCATAATAGGAGCATTAGTCCGGATGGTGGTCAGGGCTATAGTAGTAAAGCAACTGATGGTGCACGGAAGGAGAGGAGAATTGAGGGAGAAAGAGATTCAGTTAGGGATTATGATCGCGGTCATGGTAGGAGAGGGAGTGACATACATGGCCATTCTGACAGGCATTCTTATAGTCGGAATCGTGATTACCATGGTAGATCAGATGAGTATTCTTACAATCGTAGGCATGGGGGCAACGGTGATAAAGAGTATCAGAGGTACTCTTCTCGTTCAGGACGTGAATCTAAAAGTGGTGCAAGGTCAGAGTACTCAAGACGAGATGATGACTATGAGAAAGTGAGCAGGGATGATAGGTATAATTCTGACAAAGGCTCTAGGGTGAAAGGTTTTGATGAAGCATCGAGGAAGAGGAAAGATATGGAAAAAGATAGAGACAAGGATGATGGAAACAGGGACCGCCATAAAAGTTTGGATAGGGATGTTTGTATAGAGAAATCTAAAAATGGAGGCAAGCACTTAAATGCTGACATGGATATAGAAGTGGAAAAACACAAGGAGAGTGACGAAATGGTGGATGTTGTTAGAGATTGGGGTAGGAACAGAGATGAAAACAAAGAATATTCGAGAGACACAGGAGATAGAGAACCAAAAAAAGGTCGTGATGATGTTAAAGGCCGAGGTAAAGATGGTTCTGGAGACCGCGATGAATCTAGAAACAGAGCAAGAGATAAGCATAAGAACATCGAGAAGGATTCTGACACATACAAAGATGATAAGGTGCAGCATAGAAAAAGAGACGATGTTAGGGAACGGGACCGATACAAGGAAAAACATATCAGAGAAACAGATCGATCTTCTAAAACTGAGGCCAAGGCTTCAAGTTTTTACAAGGATAGAGATGAAAAGGAGCGAGATCGCTATCAGGATGGGGATGACAGAAGTGCTAGAAAGGGACAAGAAAATGAACATGGAAGTGAGAAAGTCTCCAGAAGTGTAAGAGATGGAAAACATCAATCTGATCTATATGATAAAGATGGCAGAAAACGTCAGCCCATCAGTGAGAGTAAGTATAAGAGTTAGGGGTTAAAGGGTTTGTTAGATTTTATTCTGAAGCTTCTACAACAAATAAGGCTTATGTTGATTATAATATTTCAGATGCAGGGCAGACAGAAGGAAAGGGCACTCTATTGGTTGATGATAAGAAGTCAGATAAAAGCACAAATAAATTTCCTGAAGCCCAAGGATTGTCAGAATCAGCCAGCTCAATTGCTGCAGAGGCAGAGGTTGCTAATGATCTAAATGCGGCAAGGCTTGCTGCAATGAAAGCAGCTGAACTAGGTATGCCAAAATCTCTGTCTTCTACTGGTTGCCCATTAATCTCAGACTAAATGTAATATTGCAAAGTGATTTGACTGTTCTTTAAGATTTAGTGTCTGTTCAATTTCTATTTGCCCATGGACAAGGAATTTATTTTTACATTCTGTGTTTTCTTTAAACTGTTTTCCTTGTAGAAGATTGCATGTCCATTTAAGGCCTTTTACTTTGATGCAGTTCTCACACACACACACACACACATATTTTTATTGGTTGGTTCCCTTTGGGGTCTTCAGTTGTATATCTTTGTCAAATTCATCCAAGACTTTCACCTGGCCTTGACCGTTGGAGTACACTACAGCTGGACTTGGTTGTGCTAATTAACCTGATCAACAGAGGCAACTTATTCAACTCAGAATCAGTAGACTCGATTATTCAACTTAGATGTAAGTGGTCACAATGCACATTGTGGATTTGATTACGGGTCTTCATAATCAGTGGAGTTCAACTGCTATGACAGCTTAAAAATATAAATAATGAAGCTTTTTTAAATATTTAAAACCCGTTTGATAATATTTACCCTATTATCTTTATGCCTATTTTATTGAGACTGGAAAGGATCTAGTGTACAAAAGAATTAGCAAAGATAGTTGCCTACATAGTTTTGGATTGTGTGGATCTTGGGAATTATAGCCTTATATGAGGTTCATAAGACAACTTGATGGAGCACTGTGGATGTAGCGCAGCATGAATTGTTGTCCAATAATTCAGGAGATTTGTGATTTAGGAGTTTGGGGAGGGGCTAATCAATGCACATTGGAATTCAGCACAGGAGCTACCCTTTTACAAGGGGTATGAGGCAGTTTGACGGAATTCTACTCAGTCCAAGAGCTGTTCTCAAAGATAAGTTTATAAAGAAAATATTGTTCTTAAGTTCTTAATTTTTTAGTGATTGTGTTAGTATGTTTTGTTTTTAGTAAAACAAGCCTTAAGAGGGGGTGTTTTAATAAGGGTTATCTTGGTAATAAAGCCACCATGGTGACTTGAGTGGTTTGTTAGTATTGCTATTTTTAGCATTTAGAATCAGGGCAAGTGTCATGTTTATGTCTGTTGGTTACATCTTTTAAACTCTATATGAGAAGATGAACCTTATTGAATTGCTACTCCAATAATTGATAGAATAATACAGTGTTATTCTATTTGCATCAAGAAGACTGCATCTATCCCTTGTCTGATACGGTGTTATTGTAAAGTTATGTCATATGGATGGTGGGTTAGCCTATAGAGTGGACTTGGAAAAAATTAACGAGATATAAGTTAGATAAAGGTAGGCTTGGGAAAGACAAATGATGAGATTAAAAAATTAATAAATAAAAATAAAAATGTGCCAATGTTATCGTTGGAAAAGATGAAGAGATTAGGTGTGTATGGAAGTATAATCAGTCCTTTTTAAATTTAATCATTTAAAATTTCAAACATCTAAACGTTGACAAAAAAATTTGTAGGAATAAATACCAACTTTGATTGATAGAGAATCTAATACCAATGATGGCTATTGTTGTACTCAATGAGGAGATTGAAACAAATGGCAAACTAGAGGAACCTCAAAATGAAAAAAACAATATAAGCCATAGAGAAGTTAAATAAAGATTTTGCCTCAATACAATCACTTTTGTCAAGGTTAAAGATGTTGATCAACAAGACTTCTGCATTATCAAGAGAATATTCCATATAATATAGTGGCGTCACAGTTTTTAGAATATGAATTGCAATTATATGAGATATATGTGGACTACTTATGCATGTTCAAAATCCTGGAGGTCATGTCAATAACATTCAAGTGAATGCAATTTGAGTGTTAGTTTGTGAAAATATTTTGTGGGATTAAAATCAATCTTGGTTAAATCGATCTACAAAATTCATACTGTTCATTGTATTCTACCTGTGCTTCAAGCTTGGAAGCCCATCCAAATCTAGATGGCCTGTTATGAATTTAATTACGGTATTAATTGTTAAGGGTTGCCTCCTAGAAACACAACTGACCACAATGGTCACTTATTGTCAGTTCATATCCTCTTGCATTTGACTCTCTCTCTCTCTCTCTCTCTATATATATATATATATATAATATTCAAACATACAACTCCCCACAATGGTCACCTAATGTCAGGTCTCTCTCTCTCTCTCTCTCTCTCTCTTTATATATATATTCAAACTTCAATATGTGAAGATATTGTTTACTTCTATGTGTATCTGGTAGATACCCTATAGATTAATATGAAGTTGTTCCATATTCTGCAATGGACTATGTAGAAAACTGAAAAAGTGGTTAGCTTTACCATTATTGTCAAACCTAAAATCAACAGTCATTGTTAGACTAACAAGCATACAAGTCTGAACATTCCTGAGCAAATGGAGGAATGTTGTTGGGGATGTTAGATTTGATTGGTCAGAAAAGTTACTGTTATGACAGTTGTCACTGTCTGCATACTTATGAACCTGTTGTTGTGATAATCCTTGTGCCCATGAAAACTATTTGAATTCTATTTGGCTTTTTCTGAAAGCAAGCAAAGTGACATTCATATTGAGAAATTGTCCCTTGTAAACGCAAAATCAAGGCAATGATAGAAGCTCCGGAAAAATATGTCATGGTTTAATTTATTAGTTGCGATAAACAAGAGATGATCAAATCCCTGCACTGTTTTGTAGGTTAAGTTAAAGCTTCAAGAGTATTTAGAACCAAAGATCCCATGTTTTAGCCAAAACATGCAATGGATCATGTGGATAAAATGTCAGTTTTACCCTTATGTAAACCTTAAGTCAAATAATGTAGACTAACAATTGTAAAATGCATTGTGTAAGTTCCCAAGTAAATTGAGAATGGTTTGAGAGAGGAGTGGGATTTGATGACTCAGTAAAGGCACTGCTTGGCAAGCATTGTTACCTCTTTATAGAGAGACTTGCTGCTTGTACGATCCTTGTTACCATGAAACATTTTTGAATTCTAATTTGGCTCTGTTTTCCCATTTATAAAGCATGCAAGTTTACTGCAAGAAGTGAAGCAAAAATGCTTGTGAAAGACTTACACACATAATACACCGTTGGGTTGTTCTTGGGTTAATCACACATTGTCTTAGAATTGTAAGACAAGAGTGACAATAAGGTATTGCATGCTCCTAAAGGTTTCCCAACGGGTAAGGCTAGAAGGTGAAAAGCTCAAATTAATGGATTATATTCAACTCTTCTTGAAGGTGAAAAGCTCAAATCAGTGAATTATATTCAACATTTTTCACCCCTATTAATAATTGCATATTGATACTTATGTGTTAAATGGGTTGCCTCACCTTGAAATCAATAGCTACATACATTAGAAGATATGCCATTGGAGTAAATGGTCTCTCATGGAGGTCATGTTGCAATGGCTTAAAAACACAAATCAAATCCCACAAAAAGATATTCATATTGATAAATTATCCCTTGTTAATGGCAAGACAACAACAAATGCTGAAAGAAGGCAATATGAAGTTAGGACAAATATGTCACTGATCCATAAACTAGGGAGGATGTTCCTTCTGTTTAGTCACCAACTTACAGAAATTAGATAGAGTGAATTATTAAAGCAATGAAAATTGATTGTTACTTGTGCAGTATTAAATTGCAATTAAGAACATGTGAAAGAGAGAACAATCATCATGTGTAACAGGGACACAAAAAAATAATGTGTAGAATTTTCTTGTGTTTAAAATCTCCACCAAAGTTGTGAGTCATAAGCTATTCACAGGGTTCACTGAATTTTGGCCTTGAGGTTTGAAATTCAGCGAGTTTCAGAAGACGAAAACAATTGTTGAAATTTGCCTAAAATTCGTATGGATAAATGGTGTAGTGTTTTAAGGTTTTTTTTTCAAGCTGGAGGAGAAGAAATCTCTTGAATGTAGCTGTACCACAATATATTCACAATGAGTTTTTTGCTGCTAGGAGTGAGGTCGTTCATTGTTAATGGATGGCTGTAGCAAAGGGTGGACGAACCTGTTTTACATGTTCCAGAAACAAAAAGCAAACCAAAAAGTTAGGGGGATAGGGTGGTAGAGAGGGGAAATGGAACACAGACTGTATGCTTCAGAGAAGGGTCGATGTGGCTGTTCTTTTAATATTTAATATTTCGATTTTAATTTTTGGGTTATTTTATTTTATTTTATTTTTGTTTTTTCAAATAAAATTCATATCTTTATATTTTATGTTTTTAAGGATGTCCATTTGTTATTAAATTTTGTTCTTCACTCAAAATTAATATTTTAAAAATTTTAATTAAGATTTTTTAATTAGAAATATATTATTTAACATAAAATTTAGTATCTATTTTATTTAATCTGTTCATTATTATATATCAATAATAATTAAATTAAATTTTTTAATATATTATTATATTATAATGTTTTTAAATATATTATAATTTGTGATGTATTAAAATTTAGTGTAACATATATATATATATTTTAAAATCAGTAAATAGTAGTTAAGGGAACTGGCACCAGTACCTTTCTCGTACATGATGAAGCTACATACAGGGATCTTATCCTTGCAAATTAAACCCTAAACATCTAAATAATGTGTGACCTTTTACGAGAAAATTTGCAAATTCTTAATGAACTCCCTTGCAACAATACAGTCAAAATACAAGAACACTACTCACAAATAGTTTCCAGTACAAGAGATACAAAACTCTGTGAGCTGCATCTATCCTTACGCTTACAGTGCATATCTATAAAGTTTCAAAGCGTTCAGAAATTTAAGAGACACATGATCTTTCATCTTACCCTCCAGAAATGGAAGAGGCCTAGGAAAACCCTTCAACTACCATTTGCGACTTTTCATTTCTGCCTGATTGAAAAGGTGAAGGAATGCTTATTTCTTCTTGGAAAGAGACAAACAGAGAAGAGGGGAAAGACAAAGTGGGGTGCCCAGCTGTCTTTGATGCTCTTCTTGTCCTCGTCTGTTAGAAGCTGTAACTTCTGGACAACAGGCTGTAAATGACACTGTTGTATTTTGAACTTGCATAATCTTTTGAGATATATCCAGATACGCAGACAAATTATGGTTTTGATGCCATGAAATATGACAATCAGATCCATTCTAAGATCAGTCGTGAATTGTATTTTTTAGTTGTGGAAACATGAGATCACCATTTTATTAAAGGATATTTGGTTGGTTTAATTAGGTAGGCGGACAATCATTGAAGGAGGCTTATCTTTTATAAAATTGTCCACTGTTAAATCTGCCGGGATTAGACATTAATGCTGCAAGACTCCTGAGAGAGGCAGAAAGGTTTATGAAATTATCCACTGTTAAATCTGTTGGGATCAGACCTTAACTCTGCAAGAATCCTGAGAGTGGTAGAAAGGCCATGTCAGATAATATATTTGTGGTAATTTTCCTGGCATGATACATATCATGGATATTTGCATATCCTTCTATGGAGAATTCTACATGCCCACTATTTGTAGAAAACTCTGTTTCTAGTATTTATCAAACTTATTCATCAGAATTCATCAGAATTTTGAACAGTTGCAACTAATTAGATTAGGCTTGCATGCTTACTCCTGATTATTTCTTCTTGATGGACTGACAATGTACATGGTCAGGCTTGTAGGCATGTCAATGATTATTTCTTCTTTCACAATATGGTAATGCTAGCCTTCGAATTAGTCATTTTCTAGTCTGTGCAATTCTCCTATTTGTAATTGAGAATGCAAACTCTTTATGTCAGTTTTACTGGGAATACTGTTCATTGCATAGAAATATGAACACAGTCTTTTATCCTGTTGATCTCTGATTTAAAGTGATCAATGTTGATTTTATCTGTTTTGTTCAATCAAATCATCTAGCTTGAAATGGCATTTTCCCCCAGATTTTCAAATATTTTCTGTCCTAATTCAATTTAAGGACTCAACTGGTTTTTGGAACTTACACATTCTCTGAGTTTTCACTATAGTTCTATGTTGTATCCATTGCAGTGAATAAAAATCTTGGAGTTTCTGGATCCATGTCTGCAGATCAGAAAAAAAAGCTTCTGTGGGGAAGTAAAAAGGCTGTCGCACCTGTAGAGGTAGACGGAATATTAGTTTTGATTTCAATATTAGAAATTTTCAATGATCTTTCAGGCATCCATCTAATATGTTGTCTATGTATATCTGGTATTTAAAGCAGTCAGGTAGTAACTGCTGGGAGATGGCACATTTTGCGGATCCTGACCGTCAAGAAAAATTCAACAAACTCATGGTAATTTCCACATCCATTATTAATTTGTAGTATTTTTGCTATCTAAAGTTGGAATGATTTTAAACACATCTCGACTTGTATGCAATTGGTCTTGGCGTAATGCTTAATGTATAATCATAGAACTAGTCACAAGTTACTGTTTTAACAGTTCTCATCTATCTCTGTGGTGCAATCCTATGTCATGTTTCAAATTTTCTTTAAAATTGTTTGGATTTACCATCAGTATATGCGCGCTAACACCTTTTCAGAGTCTGAGTGCTCCTTGCTACATATGGCCAATTGTAGGGTGTCAAGGGAGAATTGAAGGTAGAAAAGAATGTAGAAGAAAAAGATGGGCTGTTTGCTGCAGAGAAGCAAAAGGAATTGCAGCAGGACTTGGAAAAGCAGTTTACAGCAGGACTGAGGCGCCGAGATGGTCGGACTGTTGGATTAGGTTTATAGGCATTCTGGTTTGTGATGTGCTGTGTGTAACTCATCTTGGTTATCTTTTGGGGAAGGTCATTACATATTTAGAACACCCAATAATCTATCGAGTACATTGGGCAGCCAGCGGTGATAACAACAGGCTTACAAAGTCCTTCTGCCTCATTTCTGCATGCCATTTGCAACTGTCAATTTCAAAAAATTGTAATATTTTGTGTTGTAGAACACTGAGTTGGCACAATCTGGATCATGTTTGTAGATTTTTGTTAGCTAGTGGACTTAACTGCATGCTTCTATACACCATTTTTTGCTGTAGCATGTCTTATTTTAGTTATTTATATTTTTGGGTTCAATTGATTGCATGTTATTATGTTGAAGTAGGATGCTTTTTAGCTTGCTGGATCTTAAATAATGGGCTGAAGTATCTAATGTTTTAAGGCTGCCTTGTCATGTGATATCGTTCACCGAGGTTATTTTTTTGTGGTGGTTTTGAAATCTTGCTAATCTAATAGTCGTGACACAATTTTTTTTTTGGTTTGTCAATTCTAATTGTATTAACCCGGCATTCTGAGGCTACACCTATTTATTGGCTGAATAATAGAAGATATAGCTTGAGGAACACTTGCTAGAAAATTAAGACTTAATTCTATGATGCCACATTCTAAAACTTGTGAAACATAGTTTCCTCTTAAAGCGTTGTTTTTAATTCTACACTCTTGTATCTTTTAACTGTCAAGACTTTGAAAATTTAGACTAGTGATATGGATATTTAAAAAATGGCCAATGTCTATGCAGCCATCAGAATACAGTTTGACAGGACATTTTTTTACTTTTATTTTTTGATCTGATTTTTTAAATATTTATTATATAAATAAAAAATCAGAATATAATTGTGTTATGATTTTCAATTTATATAATTAATTCAAAAAAATGTCATGTCAGGTTGCATTCTTCTGGCTGCATAGATAATTTGCATTCGAGACCTCTACCTAAAATTGTGAATATAGATATTTTTGTTCATTTTCTATTAATAGGCCAATCTTAAGATAGCTATTTTTTGTGAATTTCCAAAATGTTGATTGTCCAAAAAATGCTATAATAGTTTAAAAAAATCTTTAAATGTAATCTTGATGATAAATTACAACTGTTCCATTCAAAATTTCCGTTTAGACAAAAAATTATGGCAGCCTAGCAGGGTTTGAACCTTGATGATAAGAATAATACCACCACAACTTAGTCATCATACCATGTCAATAATGATAATACCATTCAAATAACTTAACCATAACAACTTTAATTGAAAATTTTCTGGTTGACTAATCATGAAGTAGTGTAACTACAAATTGTTATCGTTGAGTAATTTTTCTGGTTGACTAATCATTGAGTAGTGTAGCTACAAATTGTTATCATTGAATTTTGTTTTTACCCAATTGAATAAACAAAATTACACTCACAAGTATGAAATTCTATGCTTGATTTCCTGCAATGTGGTTGAGCACGATATTGCTAGCGGAGCCAACCATATGCGTGACAGTTAAGTCTGTATTTTTGGAGTGAATTTTCAGTTATCTGGTAATCCAAGAGGGCAATTTTTGTTGGGCTACTACTTGAATAACCAGCTTCCCATGCATATATATTATTTACTTATAAATTTATGGATGATAGAGTGTACATTCGAATAGCCTTCTTTTGTTCAACTGATTTGTTTAGCCGAAACCCAAACGACACAAAGAAGACAATCTGTCATGCTTTGGAAGGTACTAGTAATTCGTTGTGGAAAAAATAAACAATCCTCAACCAAAATATAAAAAGCCATCCTCGGACGTAAACCCCCACTAGGGTTGGTCCAGGTCGAGATGATGTACTGCCTGTAGATGTCAAGTCTAACATGCTCATTCAACTCCTGTCTGGAGGGGAGAAGATGAGCCGAAGCGTCCAAAAAAAACTAAAAGGGGGGTAGACAATCAATATCAATCCCGATGGAACCCAAAAGGGAAGAGGCTTGAGCATACCAACAACGAGCTCTAGAGTAGGTGTCAGATCTAGCCAGCTCAACAGAAGACCAATAAGTGAGGTAAGAGTATCTACTCCGACCATCCGAAGAGTCTGCGAAGCAACGTAGGCGGTGAAGAAACAAAACCAGGTCAAAGATGGCTCCCAACCTAAAGGGATTAGCCCCGAAGTCAGCCAGGATGATGCTGTGGGAGGTGGTACGATGACATCTGATGATACGCCGAAGGAGGAGAGTCTGTATACGCTCAATAGAGGCCCAGTCGGAATCAAGGAGAGATGGTCCCCAAACAACAGAGCCATAGAGTACAGTAGGCCTAACCATAGAATCCAGGAGGGATAACTTGGATGAGGTGCCCTGAAAGTGGTGTCTAAAGCACTGTCTCTCAATCAGGGCAAGGGAACCCATCCCTTTGCTGATCCTGGGCTGAATAGCAGGTCTCAAACTAAAGCGAAGGCCAGAAAACTTAACCCCCAGGTATGTGTATGCGGAGGCAATCTCGATCTCCTGTCCTTGGAAGTAGATGTGTAATTGCGAGGTCTTCAAGCAGTTGAAGACCATGACCCGTGTCTTCCCCAGATTAACCACGAGCTGTCTAAAGTCACAAAAGGAGGTCAAGATATCAAGAATTCTCTAGAGACCCTCAGGTGAGGAGGCTAAGAGAATCATGTCATCAACAAAAAGAAGAATGGAAACTAAGACCTGGTGTAAATAACAGCCGTCACCTAGGAGAGACGAGTCTTTGATGAAACCCTCAAGCTCGTCAATGTAGATGCCAAATAAGGTGGGAGAAAGAGGGCATCCCTGTTTCACCCCAATCGTGCTCTGAATAGGATCTGAGAAGCCCTCCGGGGTCCTGATTCTGCCCTCAACACACTCGTAAAGTCTCATAATAGTAGTCAAAAGAATCTCAGATATCCCAATGTCTCACAAGTCTCTGAAAAAGGGCCACCCGAGGGACGGAATCAAACGCCTTACGAAATTTGATGAAGCAACAATAGACTTTTGTAGAGCGATAGTGAGCCTCCTCAATGATCGCCCGTAGTGTCAAGATGTGGTCCATGGTCTAGTAATTTGCACGGAAATTGGCTTGACCTCTAGCCCTGCAGTCTAACCTGTCAAGTTGCGAAGAAAGGATAGTGTTCAATGTTGTGGCATAGAGTTTGGCAAAGGTATGCCCAATCATGATGGTTCTGTAGTTGCCGGGGTCTGATATTGATCTAGTCTTGTGGATCAGATGGATCACATGTCTTGACCAAGCCTCAGGGGAGCCGGTGCAAACCATTCTATTAAAGAGTGTGGGAAGATAAGAGCCTAGTACCGTGATACCGAGCTTGAGGAGCTCCGCCTGAAAACCATCCTCGTCGGCTGCTCTACTGCATTTCATAGATCTGACGGCCTCGTAAATGTTGGATGCGGTGAAAATATGGCAATGAGGGGGTGGGATGAGGTGGAGAGATGGCTGGCCCGGGATGTCATAGAGAGTGGAGGTGTGGGAGATGAGGGAGGCAAGGTCGATGGCTGAGGGCAGTGTTGCGGGAATAAGGTACGCCAAAAGAGCTTAGGATCCTGAGTAAGTGTGTTACACAAGGCTCTGCACAATGAAGCAATGAAAGAATGTGTCTTCGCACGAAGAAACCGGTGGTAGGAGTAACATAGATCAACATAATCTGAAGGGAGGGACTCAGAGGCCGAACATAATTTGTGGTGGAAAGCTTTACAGTCATCGTCGAACCAACGGTTCATGGGGCAAGTGTTCCGACGTTTAGATTTGAAGATAGGGCGATGGGGGATGGAAAGGAAAGGCGACTCCCAAATGGCCTTGGTCAGTAGATCAAACATGGAGGTAACATGGCTTCACTCAGAGAAGCTCACGGGGGAGAGGAGTACATGTAGTAGAGCCCCTGCAACATGAGGAAATATAACCCACAACACATTGACCAATGGAGAAGCACAATATCGGAAGGGGAGGCTCTCATAATCAAGATGTTGAGTCCTAGGCCTATCCCGAACCATCAAAACTACATTTTCATGAAGGAGCTTGGAGATGTCAACATCTACCGAATTGCATGCAAATGTGGAGTGCCTGATGAATGAAGTAGAATAATCAACTTTCAAAAAAATGACCAATAGTTACAAATGACATACACGAGGGCTCCCAAAAATGTAGAGGGAGGTACACAATTCTAAACCACACCAAACACACTTTAGGTGGCTTAGTAAGGGGATTGAAGGAGATTTTCCAAGGCTTAACAAAGAGAGCACACTCCCCCTAGTCCACAACTTTCCCAACACCAAATTTCCATCATCATCAGAGGAAACTGAGGAAACAAAAAATCCTGTAGCACATGGGAAGAGTTCAATCGTACTCGCCACAAGAAGCCTCCAAAAATTTGACACTCATTTGTGTAGATCAGGAAGAGATGGCCATAGATTGGAGAATCTGCACACCAAAACCCTATGTTGGTAGAAATTATAATTTTCAACCTCTTGAACACAAAACATCACCTAAGATGATTTGGAACAGGGAAGACGACGATATTTCTTCCTTAAAGGGTGAGCAACACTCAAATCAACAACTAGAACAAAGCTATGCCCATCAATAGTAGAGGTTGACATATATGATGCAACTAAAGAAACAACAAACTGTGCACTAGTAACAACAACATCAAGAAGACTAGTGGTAGACAAAATGGAGCCCAACAACATAGTAAATGGAGCCCAATGTCACTTTTGATCCTCAATCCTCATGATGGTTTCCATGCCACCCAACCATGGGATACTTGTAGGTTCACCCCACTGTGCTAGGAGATAGTCACAAGGCCCAAATCACAAACACAAGATATATGGGGAGAAAGACGTAAAAATAAGCAAGACATGAGAATACATCTATTATGCAATAAAGTCAACACCACAAGGAAAGGAATACCATAATATTTAGGTGCTACTGGAACTATACAAGGTTAGATATTAGAGAGCAAGAGAGGGAGTATCGTCACAGTTATGGTTTACATGGAACCAAGAAAACTATTGTACAAAAGACTTGATCATACAATATCCATGTTCCACAAGTAGTTGTGTTTTCTCCAAACATCTTTAATTATATGACCACCCAAGGCCTTAGAGTGGGGAATCCATTATCTTGGTTAATTAAGTACCCAAAGATCAATAATTTTACTTATTACTATGACATCCCAATGAGATATTATAGTGACCCCTTTGTTCCCTAGTAAACATTAAAATCTACTCTCATAACCCTCTCTAATACCTATACCCTAAGCTCATCACATTCTCCAACTAATATGACTTGAAAAACAATGCATAATTTCTAATTTTATGACAATATCCAGATGATTCCAATGGATTTATCTCAATATTTCACAAAGTACACCTTCATTCCCACAAACTCAAGCATCACACTTCATATAAAACTTCCAAATATTCCAATATTTCAATGATTAAAAATCCATAAATATTTTGGAATCACTACTAAAATAGTTTAGATATTCATCAAATTTTAATTTTCAAAATTAAAAAAAATAACAATCCCCTTTGGTGCTAAAAGTTTCCAACACCCATTCTAAACTATTCTTGGGCAATACATCATTTTGGAAAAATTCTCAATTATTTTAAAATAAATATACACATCTTAAATTCATGAAATAAAAGCCATTGGAAGGTTATAAAACTCCTCTAATTCTATATCAACCTTTTCAAATGATAAATAACGGACAAAGGAAAATAAATCAATGAAAATACCTTAAATTTAGCAAAATTTATAAATACACTCTTTAAACATACTTCATGAATGCATGAATCCAAGCACAAGCATATTCCCCTCCCAATTCCTATTCTTATACTTCAAATTGGATCAAATTCCCTTCCCAATTGCTCCCATAATCGATAAAACAATAAGTTCGATAAAACAATAAGTTTCTAAAACAGGGGTTGCTCTTTCCCAAAATTCTCACCAAAACAAAATTATGAAAAATGAGATGCCATTTTTTTCCCTATTTACTCAATTTTTATCTCTAAAATAAAATAAGATAATTTCTTTTCTTTTCCAATTTATGTACATTTAAATCTAAATTCACCTAAATCAAAATAACACATTTAAATATATCCTCAATAATATTCAACATTTATATTCAATAGTTGTTATTTTTTTCGAAATGCCTTTCATATTCAACATTTATATTCAGTACTTGTTAATTTTTTCGAAATGCCTTTCGCTCGTTTCTTGCCCGTCCAACTGCTCCCTCTCCCGCTTCTGGTTCTAGGCTCCCTGGTGTCTTGACCGATGATGCTGTGACTAGTGTTAAGACTGTCGCAAGGCTAGATGGGTTTGCGTCTTCACTTGATGCTGCTTCTTGCCGGGGTGCTACGAGGGTTTTTGCTCTTTGCGACGTTCCTGGGATCCCTATGGGCGTTGCCCTTAGGCTGGGGGCGCCTTCTGCTTCTGTTTTCCTTGGTGGCCAACAAAAGACACCACCTGCTATTCCTGGGCTTGGGTCGGTGGCTGATACTTCTGCTCTTGTTACTTGGGGTGGTGGGGTTTCTACCTCTGGTAAGGATGGCTCCCCCCCCCCCNGGCCCCCCCCCCCCCCCCCCCGGCCAAAAAAAATAAAAAAAAAAAAAATCTCCTGTTATCAGTGGAAAAAGCTATGCTTGTGCTTCCAAATTTGCTGCCAATACTCCTCCAAAGGTGAAAGCTCGACCTATTGTTTCTGCCAAAGCCTCTCCTGTGGTGGTGTTTTGTTTAGATGTGATGGATAATGTCGATTTCTACCAACATCATGAGTTGGTTTGTAGATTCGCTGGTCTCTGACCCTCTCTTCCGAATCTGCATTGCTGGATAACTAGTTCTTGGCGACCCTTAATGTCTGGTAACATTGAGCTCTTCCCTTGTTAAAAAAGATTTTTTATTGCTTCGTTTTCTTCTTATGAAGATTGTGATTTGGTGCTGAACAAGCTATGGGTTTTGGGGAATCACTCTCTTTCTCCAAGCCCTGGATAATCTCCTTCAACCCTCTTAATGAACCACTCAATGTGCACTCAGTATGGGTTCAGCTTCCCAATCTTCCACTCCATTTTTGGGAGTTCTCTTGGTTTGAAGCCATAGGAAACTCTAAATTGGTCGTTTCCTAAAGGTTTATGAAGCTATGACCACAATGGGCCACTCTACTTTCGCTCACATTTTGGTGGACATGGATATCTCCACTCCGCTTTCGACGGATGGTGGTGTTCATGGTTGGGGAGAGGCCATGGACTCAAGTGCTGGATTATGAGGGCCTTCTCTTCCATTGTCAATGTTGTTTCTCTTCTGGGCATATGACTACAAACTGTTCTCTTCTGCATAAAAAAAAGGTACTGCTACTTGGTGGAAGGATGCAAATGAGGATCATTTGACCATCAATGCTTCTGATTCTGTCTCTGATTCTTCCTTTGAGGACTCCTCATAGGTTGACAATGAGGATGAAACTCTTACTGTAAATCTGGGTGATGCCCCTGTTGCAGATTTGGGTCATGCCTTTGCTGCTAATCTAGGTCATGTTCCTGTTGCAACTCTAGGTGATGCCCCTGCTTCTACTAGCACATCCCCGTCTGACCACGTGGACCATTCCTCACATTTTGCTTCTTCTCGTGCTCAACTCCAAGCTTCTGTTGCATTGTACAGCTTTCTCAACACTCTGGCTGCTGTGTTGACAACTGCCCTAGCGGAGTCTCCTTTGTTGGGAATCCTAAGGATAACATCACATGGACAGTTGTCCGATGACACTGGAAGAATTATTCTTCAAACTCCAACACTTCTCCACTTGCAATGTGATAGTGGCCTTCCTGTTGGAGGGCTTCTAGCCTTTGTGCTTAGTGTTCTTTCTTTTTATCCTTGACAATATCCGTTGTGCCGTTTGTGCACCATTAATGTCATGTAAATACACTCTTTGACGCCTTCAGGATGTGGTTGTGTAAGAGCCAGGCCCCTTGTTAGGTTGCTTTAATTTAAAAAAAAAACATTTAAATTCTATAAGCATATTTTCAAATTAAATTATGAGAAAATAGAATTTAAACATAATATTAAAACACACATTTATTGGGTGTTCACATAGCGTGTGATTTTGGGAATTATACAAATAGTAGTATACAAGTCACAACATAGGGTAAAATACACAAGGAATCATACTTGAATTGAGTTAGATATGTAAGACGAAATAAGTTACGACCGAATTGACATCTCTAAATAACCTCATTTAGGGAATAACTTAGGCTTCAAAATCATGTGGAGGAATGCACTATACCTAAACACTCAATACCACATCAAGTATACCTGTGCATATACATAATAGCCAAAGTACATACAACTCCTTGATTAGGTACAACATTATTATTATGAAAATAATAATCCAAACATTCATGTGCATAATCAACAGAAAGACAATGACACAATCCGTCATAACATAATATTAACATATGTGTCTTGTAAAGTGCACCCAATACTTGCGCCAATACAAAAAAATGGTAATACGAAGGACCCCAAATAAAAAATACAGGTATCAATATAAGAATCAAGTCCAAAATATGACCAATAGAATGCAAATGTGAGTCATTACACTATTAGTTAATTACTCTCTTTAAAACATAAATGTGTGATACTTGGTTGATAGAGCTAGAAATATTTATGACCATTAGCCATTTGATAACATCTTTGGGTGATCTTACTAGAGTTTAGGTACACACATAATGGCTGCTAGTCCTTAATTATATAATACCATAACTATTGTTGCACAACTAACTATTGAGTTATTCTGTAGTTGTAAATTTGATGATTTTTTTATTGATTAGAAATTATTCTGGCAACCATACTATTGGTATTAGATTCATAATTATGAAGTCAACTATGGAATTGCTTGCTTATTTATTTCCTCTCT
>MU225437.1:1773546-1789095 GCA_018584345.1 Thuja plicata
ATATATATATATATATATATATATATATATATATATGAATGTGATATAGAGTAAAATTGAAAGTGAAAGAATGCAAATTTGGATGTGAATCATCTCTAGGGATTAATAGGCTATTATAGAATAAAATAATCACACAAAATTATGATAAAGTTACTAAATTTCTATTTAAGGTTAAAATAAATTCTCAAATATAGATAGATAAGTAAGGACATGCACCATGGAGATTATTGAAGAAATGGCATGTGGAGAATAATCAATTGATAAGTAAGGGAATGTGGAGATATTAAAGAAAATGATCCAAATCAACTCATTCATCCTTGAGGAACTCATGGGGATGATTGGAGAAGCACATTGATTATTGTGGGGATGCCAAGTTTAGCTACGAGAGCATCTTGCCCAAAGGGTTTTGGTGGAGACTAGATGAAGTATTGTTCGTGCATTCATTCAATTGTTGATCAACCATGTTTAGTTGGTATATACACTTAGAGTTATGTCCAAAGACTTCTTTTGCTATCTCTCGAAACACTAGTAAGGAGTTAAAGTAAACTTGTATATCACAAACTAGAAGGTAACATTTTCCATTTCCTAAAGAGTAAGGTTTGAGTACACATTTACAAAATTATAATTTCTAAATGGGATACAATGACAACGTTTTCCCATGGATATTCCCCCTATTGCTTGAAGATCAACAAAATATTGCTAAGACAAAATCATTCAAAGTTGATATTCAAGTTAGCTTGGACAGGTATACTAAATGATAAATTTAATCAAATTAAGTAAATGCCTTTTAAGTCTTAAAGTTAGTGAGCAATAGGGGCATTTGGAGAAGTCACTACTAAATATGTCTGGAATCAATTCATGCATCTTTGTAGAGGTCACAAGGAAGCTTGGAATGCTATGAAATGTTTATTTTGAGGATGACAACTCTAGTTGTGAGGATATGCTACCTAATGAATTTCAAGTAGGAGAGGAAGACGACAATATTGCCTCTACGTTAGGCAGATTGTTGATCAATCATTACTGCTTGATAGATACACCTAAAATAATTATCCAATAATTTCTTTTGCCAAGGCTTTGAGAACCATTAAGGAAATAAGCTTGAATATAGAAAAAACTAGAGGCATGAAATTTTTTTGTGTGCTAGAGAAAATCTTTATATTTGTATACCTTTATATTTTTGAAGGTGATAAAGCAACAATCTTTCCTGATGAGTTTTCTTTCCCATTGCATGAAGATGTTCCACATATTATTAGTAAGAGTTGCGCATTCAAAACAAATATACAAGTTATATTGGAAATAATAAATAAATAAATAAATAAATATTTTTTTAAGCAAATATCTTAGGAGAACTTGTGATTTGATTTGTAGTGTGGTAATGCTTTTAACCAACTCTCGTAATCTTTTTGATATTGCTTTGATTAAGCTTATAGTTTGTCTCTATAATTATCTATGAAAAAGTTATAAAAGGTCATAGGTCATTGCTAAGCTGAAAACTCATTTAAAAAATGAGATTTGTTCTTATTATGTTATCATTGCACAAGTGGTTTGATTTTTCATTCTCTTTATATTGTTCAATTGAGACATACTATCCCATTTTCCTTCGAATTCAAAATTTGGAGCATACTAGCCTTCAATATCAAACCAATTTAAAATGTGTAATTAAAAGGTTTAATGAAACTATCTATTAAAATCAATAATTTTTTGATTTTTAATTTAAATATACATACAAATAAAACTAAATTTATATTTAATTGTTTCAACTATCTAATTATTTTGTGACGATTGATGTGAATAACTAATATGATATTTTATTAGGATCCAATTACATAATTTTTTAATCAAACTCATTGATACACATAGTCCACTTAACGTTTATTACATCTAGGTGATGTCACAAGGTCAAAACATTGAGATTTCTTAAGTGTTCAACTATCCTAGTACTACTTTGACTTTAGCACACTTAACCATTCATACAATTTGTGGGATGAGTGACAATCCCCACCCTCGTGAACATTACCTAAGTGCAATAAGTGCTAAATAGACCAATCATACTCATGCAAAGAAGGTTCATGTGAACCACTACTCAGAATCTGAATCAATGAATTTAACTAAAAAATACACAAATAAATTATAAAAATTATAAATGATAAATATCTCAACCTAAATTTAATATATTCTTCAAAATTTCTATTTATTAAAACTCTTTGCACCCCCTCCCAAAAACATGGACAAGGGAATCGATGTAAAAATGTAGAATCAAGCCCTATAATTCATTTCAATGTGTATCCTATATATGTCAAACAATTAAAGGAATGAAATCCTCATCCTTATATTCTCTTCTTTCCGGGAATGTCCATCCCAACAAAAATAACTATGCTCCAAAATAGCTCAACCAAAATTAGGTGTTCCTCAAAGAAAACTAAATAAAAAATATAAACGGTGAATACATTAATGTACAAGACATAGAACAGTGCATTTATAGGGTATAAAAAGAACATTGTGAAAGGTGGCATGCACTGGATTGTATCTTAATAGATCCCAAAATCATAAGAAGAGGGAACACAATGAGCTTTGATGAGGTAAGGTTTGAAATTCAATAAATAAAATTATAGAGATTAGTGGTAAAGGCCAAAGCCCAAAAGTCACCATGTACATTATTCAATTTTGATTTGTGTGTCACCACCATTATTATTCAATTAAGGTTTTGTGTTTTGTGTGCTTCTTGTCTTCACAACCCCTGACAATCCTCCCTGTTATTCTTCTCAACTGCACGCCCACTAATTAATTAATTCACCTATGCAATTTTGTCCTCTACCCAAGTGCCTCTTCTTCTAAGAACCATCTTCCTTCTCAGATCTCTAGCAGCCTAGCCTTTATATACAGTTTTGGTTTACACAACAGGAACAAAACAGACTTCAAAAATAGGTTTTGTTTGCATTAATCTTAGTAGTTGTTGCTTGAATTCATTGAGAGATTCATAAACAGCAAAGTTCAATCTAATAATATCAGATTTCTACAATCTATAGTGAATAATACAATTGTTTCAGGATTAGATTGTGTAGAGATTTTTTCTATCAATTTTTAGATCATATTCCATGATCCATCATCAAAGCTTGATGAAATAAAAATTCAATCTGAAAAATGATAGATTTGTGCTGGCATGACAGAGGGGGATCTTCAATGAGATATTTTGAGAGAAGTACAAATGGAGGCAATCACAAGGAATTCAAATGCTGGAGCTCATTCAGATCCATCATCTCACTCATGATACCCTGCTGTGGATGTAATCAGTCACTGGGATCATGTATGGAAAACCCACTAGAAATGTTAACTAATGCCATTCCTTCCAAGGTTATAGGAACAATATTTGGGCACAGAAAAGGGCATGTCTACTTATGCATTCAGGAGAATCCTTTGCATCTTCCTCTCATGGTCTTGGAGTTCTCCACTCCTAGACCTCTTTTGGCCAAGGAGATGGAAGAAGATCAACTTCACATTGTACTAGAATGTGAAAAGACCAAGGAATTTGGTGGATCTCATCTCTACTCAGAGGCCTTGTGGACCATGTCTTGCAATGGAAGGAATGTTGGGTATGCTATACAGAAGTCAAACCAGCTTTGTTGTAATGATGTGAGGACCAAGGAGCTCATGATGAGTGTGAAAATGGGAGCAGGGATTTTGCCTGTCAATGAAGGGGAAGCAAGTCATGGAAATAACGAGGAGGACATAGTTTATATGAGAGCTTATTTTGAGAGAGTTGTAGTTTCAGGAGATTCACAAGCTTTTCATATGATTAATCCTGATATCTCTTCTCAGCAAGAGCTAAGTATTTTCTTGGTTAGAGATTAGCTGCTTTGGTGTTGGGGTAGAGAGAGCAAAACAAAATGAGCAGAGAATACATAATGTGAAGTCACTGAGGATCACATGATGAATTTGTAATTGAGAGCTTTCATCTCTCATATCAGATATGGAAGTAATGTGCATGTAGATACTTACATTGCTACTATAGAACTTAGGAAGGTTGATACTTTAGTTAGTATGAGTTTTAATTGACTAGATTGCTACATAAGTTTAAATGGAAAATGAATCAAATGCTTGTATATCCCTATTTCATACAATAAATTGTTACATTTGGCCTGAGCTATATAGACAGACTTTCTTTCTTTCTATTTTTTTAAAATTTTTCTTCTTGAAATAAGTTGGAATATATAGATATGGGCATCTTTATATTTATATAGTGAATTAAAACAATTTGAGTAAGCAAATATCTAAACTATAAATTATGTTCAACACATACAGGATAATTTAGTCTGTCAAATTCACCTAAAAATTAAATCTGATCCAAACATACCTCCTAAAAATTTGAACCTTAAGATAAGTCTTCAATAAGATTTTAAGACTTAACAATTCTTTATAATATTCAGTCATTCCAGACATATTCCATTGTATATCGATTATGTTGTATGCACTAAAATTTAAAAACAGAATTTGAACCAATGATGCCCATACCATCATTCACAGTCCTTTGAAGCACAAAGATTCCATAGTAATGGGTTAGAACATGGATCAAAGTGTGCCAGGTTTTCGCCAGTTCGGTACCATATTAAATAATTGCTCAATATTATATTTGTATTGTGCTTAAAAAGTTCCAAGTAAAGACCTCTACATTAGGTTTTTTTTCTGTTGTTGTTTAAGGTCTCTGGAATCAAAACTTTAGTGGGATTTTGAATAAAAGTAAGCAGTTTACGTTAATCTAATCTTAGATTAAATCTATTTAGAGGTGACAGTTGAATTGTGGAATGTATCATACTTAAAAAATGGACTTAAAACGTTTCAATACTTCAACAATATTAATATATTTACAGTTACGAAGGTTGTCAGAAGCTTTTCAGACATAATTATTATTAAAATATATAAAGATTAATAAAATTGTCCAAATATAACATAAATTAGTAAGGTTGTTAATGTTAACATTTTCATCTAATACTGTACATCAGATTTATTGTACCTTTTGCAGTTGCCTTCTCTTTCTTGTTTATATTGTTATGAATTTTTTTTAATTTGTAATTTAATTTGTTTTTGATTATTAAAGCAAATTAATAAGAGAGCTGATCCTTATAAAAATAAGGTTTCAACAACATATAGCTAGCACAATAGATGCTGTTAAAAAAGACAAAATACATAGCACAAAAGTTATAAGCCCTTAAAAGGAAGGGCCAAACTCACACCAGAAGAAAAGATGAGGGAGAGTTCTTCCTATGCCATTGGACAATTGTCCAGGCTGATGAAATCTTTATTTGTCCGTAGTGAAATCTATAATTGAGAAGATGATACAACATTTTTATATATTAAAGATAGTTCAAAAAATGTACATCATCTAAGCTATGTCAGCATATGTCTATCATATATAACTGCATACAACAGTAAACCATCTAACTGAACTACTACATTCCATCCATCAATATAAAGTAGAGTTTACGAAAAATCAAAATAACATCATCATGAGTTCAACATAAAAAATGAGAGCTCGGGTCATCATGCTTCCCATGACCCAATAATATTATTGCTACACTCAACCTTGTCATTGTCAAACCTCCCCAAAGGGGGATCTATATCATGTTCAACATTATCAACAACATCCCATCTGAGGACATCATGTGTTTTAGTCACCTTGTTCTTCGTCTCTATCTCCTCCTTCGTGATTCCTTTATCTTTCATGAATTGGTTCAGAATCTCTATCTCTTTCTGGTCCAACATGTCTTTGTAGTTGTTGAAGTAATGTGTAGATCTGATATCTGATTTGTAGATGAGCAAGGCACCAGCCAATATCACAAACCTGCTCTTTGGGATCTCTAGAATAGCAGATACCTACATCATAATCATAAAGTGTGTGAGTTCAAAATTAATCTCAATAAGGCTCCTCTTCTTGTCCTGAAAGACCTCTTCATTCCTTTGCTTCCACAAAAGCCACAAAATTTCAGCAGACAAAGTAGACCAAAAATTATTCATTTTTTCATCAAACCAATCAACATAGACAACCAAGACTTCAATCCATGATAGACTTGTGCGGGCGTTCTAATAGACAAGGCCGAAACCAAGGAAGATAGACCAGACCATCTTGGCAAAGTAACATTAAAAAAAATGTGTTCCACAAACTCAGGTTCTTGACATAACGGACATGACAGGGGGGCAGACCCACTGAAGATAAGAAAACACCAACAACAATCTTCTTAAGTAAAATGAACCAACACAAGCAAAGGCTTTTAAGGTTCAACGGGCTGATGCCATAATGAGTTAAGCACAAAATGCCATTTGGAGCTCGACAAGAATTTTGGAGTCATCTCTCATCATTTCATATATCTTCTTAATATAAACATAAAATAGAAGTGATCCATCTTGCCACTTAAACTATTTCATGAATGTATCTGTATACGTTATTTTTCTTGGGAAGAACCCCCCACTAGCCTTTTGTATAAAGGTATAGGTTTTCTTATGCAAGAGATGAATCCCAAATTTGTTACATAGTTCCTCCAAGGACCCAAGACGATTGTCAATCAGTATGCCCCCAATAGAGATGATGCCCAAGGAGTACCAACACTTAACATAGTAGCTTTGGGTCAGAGCATGCACTTGGGGCTTGTTATTTAGTTGTATACCCCACCACAAAGATCTATCCACCAAAGATCGATGTTAGATCAAAAAGGATTTATCTCATGTTGCTTGTAGCTAGACATACTTGGATATACTCTCAAAATTTGAACACTCTCATGTCTTTCTTTACACCATGACATAGATAAAGAAGATGCAAAATCAATCTTTTCTTAAGGAAGAGACACTCATTTATTATCCATAAAATAATATTATTACACATACAAAGAACCAACTTATTCGACGTCGAAAGAAACAATTGAAAGACATGCACAACATTTATGGACTTGTAGTTCACTTGTACATTGTCTTCAATAGCCACACTATAGCCAAGAAAAAATACTTTCCATACATAAAATCTTCATCAAGATTTTTGTGCTATGTAATGTTTCCCTATGATCACTTCTACAAGTATGGGAAAAGATAAAGAGATAATTTTTTTTTTAAAGTCTTGCTTACTTAGCTTCACATGTACCAAATTTGAAGCTTCATTTGGATCATCTTTTCCACAATTCTGATCTTGACATGGTCATATCCATACCTTTTGTAAACAACATATAAATATAGATGGACATGGCAATTATGTATAATAAAGTGGATCATAAATTGTAAGAAACAATAGCTAATTGGAGGAAACATAAGAGTTAGCAGATTTCTATAATCCATCTGAAATGAATTTTTAACTTCTTGGTTCTGATTGTGTAATATTTTTTTGATTCAATGTTTTCGGTCACACTCTGTGATCCATCATTAGAAAAAAAGAGAGCGTGACCCAAAATATTGACTCAAAAAATTCTTACACAATTAGAATCCAGAAGAAAAAAAAAATCATTGGAGGAAACATACATCCTCTAATGTGTGCCTTTTTGTTGTACTCATTCTATCATTGGTTATATGTAATAGATATTTCAACATTCACACAACCTTGACTAGGCAATCAAAATATCAATGTATATACTTACACAAATCATAATGTCCACACCAACTAAAACATGAACATTCAATTATTCTTAGGTGCACCAGTCTACCTTGTTATTGATTTTTTAGATTCACACAATCTAAACATCAACCTCTAGTATTGAAATAACAAAATGTAAAAGGTTAGCCTATATATCTTCCTACTCATTGCGTGCCATGTCTATTTGACATATAGATATTATGACACTCATTGATATTTGAAGCACATAAAGCCTTTACAAATTTAATTTTATGGTTAAGATGTTGGTCTTATTAAACTAGGCTCACATTGTGCTAGACAACGGCCATACTTAAGAACTTTTCAACAACACCTAATGCCATCATACCCAAACAAATTTAGTATTCTATACCAATAAGCCACTTTTTCATTGTCAACATTATTTTATATCATCCACTCTTCACCACTCTATATTGCACTTTGCATTCCAACATTAGCATATAGGGGTTAGATTTTGTCAATGTGACAATAAAAGTTTATCTATGTACCCTCCTCTTTCAAGATTTAAGTAGAAGGACTATTTTCCTTTAAATTTTTTTAAAAAAATTCAATATCTTAATTAAAACAATAATCATGCTTGCACACTTAGGACCTTCACTTGCTTATAGGTAGGAGTGTGATTGTTTGAAATATTCATTGATTCTTGAGATATGTAAAATATTTTGACTTCACATTTTTTTGGCATGATTGAAGAGGGTAGGTGTGGGTTCCTTGCACTAATTTGCATATGATTAATTTATCGATGTATACATAGATATATATGAATCTACTGTGTTAGAAGGACTCATGTGAAATGTGTAGTAAATATGTGTGTGAGAGAGATATTATGATATGAGTTATGGTCACGTTAATCCAATGTGAAATAAAGTTGAATTGCATCAAATCAAACTTGAATCATTTTTGCTAAGTTATTGTGGAGAAATGATCTCTATTATGTCTAGTGCACATTGAAGAGACTATATTGATGATAATATAAGGAACCACCAATTGTGTCAAAAATTATTGTGTGATTGCATGTATGTATGTATGTATATATATGTATGTGTGTGTACACACACACACATACAAACAATAATTTTTGACACAATTGGTGGTTCCTTATATTATCATCAATATAGTCTCTTCAATGTGTATTAGACATAATAGAGATCATTTCTCCACAAGAACTTAACGAAAATGATTCAAGTGTGATTTGATGCAACTCAACTTTTTTTCACATTGGATCAACATGACCATGAATCATATCATAATATCCCTCACACACACATATTCACCAGACACATTTCACATGAATCCTTCTAATACAATAGATTCAAGATTCATGTGAAATGTGTCTAGAATATGTGTAGGTGAGGGATATTATGATATGAGTTATGGTCATGTTGATCCAATGTGAAATAAAGTTGAGTTGCATCAAATCACACTCGAATCATTTTCACTAAATTCTCGTGGAGCAATGATCTCTAATATGTCTAGTACACATTGAATAGACTATATTGAATGATAATATAAGGAACCACCAATTGCGTCAAAAATTAGTGTGATTGTACGTGTGTGTGTACATACATACATACATACATACATACGTACGTATGTACGTACCACATACATACATACATACATACATACATACATACATACAATCACACAATAATTTTTGACACAATTGGTGGTTCCTTGTATTATCATCAATATAGTCTCTTCAATGTGTACTAGACATAATAGAGATCATTGGTCCACGAGAAGTTAACAAAAATGATTCAAGTGTGATTGATGCAATTAAACTTTATTTCACATTGGATCAACATGACCATGAATCATATCATAAAATCCTTCACACACACATATTTACCAAACACATTTCACATGAGTACTTCTAACACAATAGATTCAAATATATATATGCATCCATTGATCAATTAATTATACGCAACTTAGTGCAAGGAAACCACACCTGCACTCTTCAATCATGCCAAACAAATTTGAGAGTTCAGTCATGATATTTGACAACTTCACCAAGCTACTTATTTACCTCTTTAAATTTTTCTTGACCTAGATGTGGATGCATATACATTTTCACCAATATGAATAGTTTGGATCCATATATGATCAATACCTTTTTATTCCTAATCCATATGATTGTGCTAATTCATTAGCACCATATAGATCTAACATTTAATGCAACCTTGATCATATGAGAATCATGTCATATGCATTTCACATTTACCAAAATTTTACGGAACCTGATTAGCTAAAAACAATTGTATAAATATATATTACTATACATTTTGTAAACTAGTATTCCTAATAGCTAGCTTAGTCGAACTTGCTGATCTAGTACAATTATGTACTCTAAGACTTTTGTCGTCAATCAGATAAATTTATCTATCTATCTATATGATCAGAAGATCCTACTAGATCTTGGTATATTCTCTATAACCATGTATCATACACCTTTGATGTATATACGATGATCTTGTTTACGTCTTTCTTCTGTCTTTGATTTGCCTTGACCATGAAATTATAATAATGCTTCTACATCTCAAGATTTTCATTAGAATTATATATAAATTTATTAGATTAGCTTTATATACAAGTATAACTTTATTAGATTAGCTTCATAACCTTGTATATATGAAAATTTATTCTTTGTTTCTTAGACCATATTATAAAAGGGATTCGATAGAAACATTGAAACAATGAATTTGTCTTATAGATATCCACGTGAAGTGAAAATTGATCAAGTAGTCTTTCTTTGAATTTGGCCAATTTTCCCATAGATAACTATCAAATTTATGTAGTTCAATATTTAATATAAGCAATGGTATAATGAATCAGACAACATTGCTATGTTTAAAATCACTTGTATTTTCTTAGCATCCTTCAATTTTCCTTAGAGATGTATTTATTTATGTGTACATTTATATTCTATTATTCTACCAAAAGAGTGAATTATAATTCATTTAACTTATTGGAGAATTATAATATCAAGTTTCCATTTCTTGATATCCTTTTTGACCATATAATTTAGAGAAGAATTGACGAGGATGGAAAGATGAGTTTATCATATAACTGTAACAACACAAAGCAATTGAGAAGTGCCCCATGTCATTCAAGTATGTGTCAACCATAAAAAGTATTGAATGAGATGTTGATATTGGGAGGGTGGAGGACATATAGGGGAGTCAAATGAAGATAGGGAGTGAGAAGGATAGTGAGTATGACAAGTGGACCAAATGATTCTTTTTTCTTAACGATTCTCTGCCCATTTTTCATGACCAAATATTTTTACAAGAAAGATGCAATTATTTATGATGGGCTAGTATAGGTGGTTAAGGGAGGGGATGTTGGTAAAAACTTGGATTCATGGGTGGAATTAAGGAATAATAAGAAAAGTGTTAGGTTTAAGGCTGTCATTCACCTTGCTTGACCTAAGGTATAACTATTAATAAATGGATAATTGTGCATGCATCTCCAACAGTCATAGAGTTAGGGAATTCAAATATTGCAATAATGAGATATTGATTTTGGGGGTTAGATAGTGCATACGTAAGATCACATCTCACTAGTATTTTATATGCATATGTATTTAGTGATTCTATATAATGAAGCTAAGGTAAAGGAACAAATTCCTACACTAACCTTCAAGAGGAGGGTTATGTAAAACCCTTTTCAGGCCTTTACAATAGCTACAAAAACTTAACAAAGATAAACATAAATAACATGCATACCACAATACATTGATATATGTGGGGAAAATCCTTTTGGAAGAAAACCTCACATTGCAAAATATGCACAATATATCCTTCAAAATTAACAAAAAAATACAATATATTTGTAGAGAAATCTTCATATAGGAGTATCACCAACAACGATCTAAAGGTAGCTCAATAGCTATTAGACTCTCAGAATACATCACAATACATATTCGTAATACAATGCTCTCATAATATAGGTTTTCCTTCTAGGGAAAGTAAAACACACAAAATATTCATTGTTAGATATGTTCCCTAGTGATAAATGGTCATGATTTACAATGATAAATTATACAAAACTATGGTTTTGAGGGAATTGCCCCCAAAACCCTTACTGGGGCACACAACCCCCAATACCTCCACCAGGGGTCAACCCCCCTCGAACCTTGTAAGAGGGGTACCCACTTTGTAACCCCTCGTTCTTATTTATTAATAGTAACCTTTTAATATTACAAGGTTTGGACACCATTTTCCTAACAACATATTCTAAATTGACTCATAGAAGTAAAATATTATTGTGAAGGAATGAAATTCTGAATTTGGAGGTCACTCTCTAATAGAAACTTGCATGAATTCTCATCATGGTTTTTGGATACATATTTTGGGTCAATGGTATTGTTTTACAATAGAATATTGTCCCTCCCTAATTCTAAATATTGATGGATTGAGATAGAGACCATGATGTATTGTTTGTTGCAAAGTCATACTACCAAATTTTCTCCATGATTGACATGTGTTAATTTTCTCTTTCTCTTGATAGAGAATCAGACCTAGAGAATCAGGGCAGATGCTACGTTGAAGCTGGGAGCAAACCATGGGTTTGTTCCTGTCTCAAATCCTATATCCATTACGGTGGATATGGAAGTGGAGGAGGAAATAGATGAAAATATTTCTGAGTTTTCCTTACATGCTTTGATTTGTAGGTTCAAAGGGTTTTGGCCTAGCCTCCCGAAGCTTCATGACTGGATATCTAGTCATTGGGAACCATTTCTCGTGGATACAGTGCACATCTATCCTTTGGCTAAGGGGTATTTTATTGCAAAATTTGATGATGTTTTAGACATAAATAATATGCTGATTGAACATTTTTTCAGCTAGGAGGATCGCTTTATGCTCATGGTTAAGCCATAGAATATTGATTTTAACCCTTCGTCGGATTCCTTCATTAGGTATCCTATCTGGGTCCGTCTTCCTAATCTTCCTCTGCACCTATGGATTGATTCTCTGCTGGAAGGGATTGGTAATTCCCTTGGGGAATTTTTATTGGTGGATGGCGATTCTTTTGACATTCTCCACTCTACTTATGCTCGCATGCTTGTGGATATCGATCCCTCCAAGGGTCTTCTTGCAGAAATAGTGATCAACTCCTCTAAAGGAAAATGGATTCAGTCTCTGGATTATGAAGGTATCCCCTTCAGATGTAGAAGGTGCTTTAAAATAGGGCATTTGGCTGCTCAATGTGGAATGGGTAAAAAGAAATCTAATGCATCCTGGTGGAATGGTGCTTTTTCTCAACACTATGTGGTGGAAAAGAAGCCTATCTTGCCGAAAATATTTTCCTAGGTGGCAGAGCAGGTCCCACGTCCTCTTGCTGGAAAGGTTGTGGTTCCTGAGTGTTCTTTGATGATTTCCTCCTAGGTGGTTTCGTCACCTGGCCAGGTGGGGGGTGTTGAGTCTCTGCTACCCCCGGGTGATGCTGGGGGGGTTTCTGCGATCGTCCCTCCTACGAAATTGACTGGTATTTTGGCTACCCCTGCTGGTAGCTTCGATCATTCTGGTGTGGTCGTTGATCCTCCAGTTTGGCAGGATGAGGCGGCTAGAGTGGAAGAGGGATGGATTACTATTAAAGGAAAAAAATTCAACTTGCTCTCTTCATTTGATATGACTCTTCGTTCCCATTAGAAGGGTGCTGAAGGTAAATCCTACATTTGGATTTGTCTTTAGTTTGGGTTTGCATGAAAGTTGTTTTATGCATAATTTCTCTATGGTTGTGGGAGCCTGTTGTAAAACCCTCACTGTGGTTGTGACCCATTTTTTTTTGTGGGCATTATTGAATATCTTTTGTGACTTTTTTGTATAGGGTTTCGGGGCCCCTTCAAAACCTATTGTTACCTTAATCAAAAACTAGTTTTGTTGTTGACTTATACATTGGGCATTGCTTTGGAGACTATTAATTTACAAGGATATATACGTGTGTCACTCTTATTCTCTAGTTTCTTCTTATTCTTCTTATTTTCTCATTCTTATTATTTTCAAAGTGTTATTTTATATGCTAGAATACTGTTAATTTTTTTTATAGATTACGAACTTGTATTTCTCTCCTTGTAGGGTTAGTGTAGAAAAAATTGCATATAACTTATTATCTAAGATATTCCTTGACTTTAGTTGTTAATGGTTTCTAAGAATTTTTTTCTATAAGAGGGGACTGATGAATATGTCAATTCGATTGAGTTAAAGGATGAGAAGACACATAATATTGAGATAGTTTAGTTTCTCCAATAGGATAATTATATATCAAAGATTTATTTAGATGAGTTAAACAGTGAGAAGCAACAAATAACAAAGAAGACTTGCAACATTTGATAGAGGTGGCAGGCCTGAGACTTTGATAGAGGGCTGTAAACTTCATGCCCTAGTTGCGAATTTGTTTAAGGAAGCTACAGATTTATCAGAGGCCTACTATTAGAGGAACAAATTTTGCAAAATTTCTTGAATCAACTAAAGCAGGAGAATACATAAAATGCGTTTGAGTACTGGAATAAATCAAAGGGCGGACTCCTATTCCCACTACCAAGGGTTTATCAGACTTCTTTAATTAATACCATAGATGCAGTCATGCGCCCAATACAAGCCAATATCGATACTGGTCATTTATTTGAGGCAATCACAATATACAGTATATGTTTCATCGTAAGTTATCAATTCAAACAGAAGGAGATACAAGTGTTACTTATTTTTTGGCCTCGGGCCAAAAATAGCCTTATCCATAGAAAAAAAAACATAGCAGGCCATCTGCAAAATTATCTAGGGCATCAACGAAAGTGTAAAGGCAGCGAATTCATTAGGAAGCTGCGAGTTTTCTGTTTAAAGTGTAGAGACCTCTCTGCCCTAACAATAGTACATCAAGGGCTGAAATCTGAACAATATCAGTAGAGTCTGAGATATATAAATAGGCATTGCAACATGATATTGTAAGGTGCAGATTGGGAGCAGTCAACAGCAGATCATAAGGCACATAGTGCTGGTCTATGTCACCATAGATCTCCAACTCGGGTCACATCTGCAGGTTCAGATCTAAAGACTTCTTGGACAGACATCAAGTGTTATAATTTGTAAATTATCCTCTTGGATACAACATAAAAGTGATTGATAGAAAATATTCTGCTCTGATCATATGCGATATGCAAACTTTTCATTTGAAAAGGAAGTCTGCCTTCCTTCGACGATAAATCAACCTAGGTTTCATGCACTCACACTCTGAGAAGGATGTTTCTGGTCGCAACATGACAATTCTTAGGACCGAGATGCCCAAATTGAATTCAGAAGCTCCAAAGAAGAAAGAGGCTTCCACTAGTTACTATTTTAACTGTTGGCTATATGGCCATAAGAAGAAAGATTGCAGAAAGCCTATACATGATCACCCTTCATATGATCATTTGAAAGAATTCACAGAAAAACAAAAAAGACTAGCAGATCAAAACATAGACTGGGATATGTATGCTTTATTTTCTCAACTCCCTACTGAGGAACTTGCTGCGAAAAAGCGTTCCATCGAAAACCCTATTGATAAAAAAGGATCACAGAATGAAAGTTTGAAGGACAAAGCAAGGGTAAATAATAAAAGCCCTATTAAGGACTGGGCTACAGAAAAGATCTCCAATGGAAATCCTAAGGAGCTGTCTCTAGTAGAGAAGCTCAAAAAGGGAACACAAAGCAATAATGTGCAGGACAAGTATAGGGTTGAAAAACCTAGTTTTGTGCTAGGGGCAAACAAGAATAGCCCTAAGTTTTTTAAAGATACCAAAATGAAGATCTTCATAGTTAATTCCTTGGACAGTCAGATGAATTTTTTCGCAAAAACAAAATATGCGAAAGTGGGCACAAGCAGCGGGGATGCTAAGGTGGGAAGACCTGAATGCAAATCATTATGCGGTACCGAGGAACCCCTAT
>MU225437.1:1796347-1816404 GCA_018584345.1 Thuja plicata
ATTAAAGAGGGAATGCCCTCTTCGACTCCATCAAGTGGAGCTTTGTAATCCTACACTTGTAGGAACTCTAAACTTGATATATTATTTCTGGACTAAAGTCCCGGGCCAGACTGGAGGTTTTCTTCCCTGTTCTTTCCTACCAGTGCCCGCACGAACGGAGGAAAATGTAAAAAGATAACTTTTAAATAAATAAAATCAAGGCTTCGGCCGTTTACTGATAAAAAAAAATAGGATAATTATATATCAAGCTTCCTTTATGATAAAAGGAATATTTTATTCTCATAAATAGGCTATTGATTGTTGCATATCGAAACCATGACCTATTAAGTTAATTTTCTCCAACAAAGGGTGTTCCAAATCAAGTTCTACAAAAACATTAAGATGAACCGTTAGGCTAGAGTATTTGTTTGATCTACGTTTGCACCAAATTTCTATACCACATTGACTCACAATAACCATTGAAATAAAAAAGGGGTTAAAATTTATTCAAACAAGAGGAAATACAAAGCACAGGCATCAAACAACCCTATCAAGATCCACTAAGTGGTTGAACTATTGAGACAAACCCAGAGGTAATTGACCCTTATCCACAACATTCTAATTTTGCCTGTGATCAGAAGCCCATTTAGCTAGACAATTTGCTACCCTGTTCTACTCCTTAGGGATATGAGTGAAAGTACCAGAATCCAATGGAGCACAGAAATTAAGAATCTGGTTAACATCCTTAGAATGTTGTCGAGTCAACATATGCACCACCACTTGTGAATCAGATTCACAAATGAGCCTACTACATCCAAGAACACAAGCATGCTCCACAACATACAAAGTAGCAATAACCTCCATCAAATTGCTAGTATGATGAACTTTACAAATATAAAACATAAACTAAACATTCCCCAAGCTATCTCTACCAACTCCACCAATACTCATAGGACCTGGGATTCACCGAGAAGACTCGTCTTTGTTGATTTTTAGAATTCCCTAAGGAGGAGGATTCCACCTCCCCACCCTATTTATCTTCTGAAGAGGGTGTATGCATATATTCCTCATGAGCTGGACTTGTGGAGGGGGATTATGGAGACAATTATAGAAAATAACATCACTAGGATCCACAACCTCTGACAAATCACATTTAGTTAAGACAATTTCTCTCAAAGAATAGATAAATTTCCACCACAAGTGGTGAGCCCCCAACAACACATCTTGAAAGATCCAACAATTCCTCTCCAACCAAATATGCCAAATAATAAAAGAAGGTACAAGAGTCCAACAAACATGAAGAAAAGAAGTCTTGGCATGATCCTTACCCGTCGAACAAAGAAATCAACCAAAGAAGAGACATTCCAACAAGCTTGATTCCATACATCCCACCAAAAGTGCCAAATATTTCTAGTGAAGGAGCATTGGAAAAAGAGGCGAGAGACACTTTCTTCATTGTTACGACACAACACACACATCGAGGGGCCCTAAAAACCATGCTTACATAAATTATCCCTAGTAAGACACTGATTGTGGACCACCAACCACATGAAAAATTTGCACTTGGGCCATGAGAACTTGTACCAAACATATTTACACCAAGGAACCTGAATGTCCCCAAAAGTCTTCTGCACCAGCTCAACATAACCTGCAGAAACAAAAAACTTTCTAGAAAAATCATGACTTGTCCAAGCCAGAATATCATTCCCAGCCAAGGTAGTGCACTCTCGAGACTCCAGAATCTGAGCCAAATCCTTCCTATATTCCTTAGATCCTCCTCGAGGTCATTTACAAGGATGTTTCTAGCGAAAATGAACTGCCCACAATTATGGGTAGTCTTATAATTGTCAACAATGTCCCAGCCAACAATAGTAAAGGTATCACAAAGGGCCTGAAGGTGGGGATGAGTAGAAATGATAGAAGGATGACCATCCAAAGAATATAGCGAAAAAGAGTTTGAGATCCCGTATGAAATTTCCAAAAGAGACCATTCTTTACCAACTGATCCCCAAGTTTCAAAATTTTCCATATCATAGAACATCTTCCGATCGAAGGAAAGCGGGGAACATCAAACACATTCATAGTTGGAAGATACTTATGGGTGAGAATATGAGCCCAAAGATGATGTTGGCTAGTGCACAAGTGCCAATATAACTTAGCAGCAAGAACTCACCCATTTCAAATAGTAGAGCGTAAGCCAAGACCATCCTCATTCTTAGTTTTGCACATAGTTTCCCACTTAAAAAGGCTCCATTTAACTGTCGATAAATTCCCACTCCAAAGAAAGTGACGAGAGAGGGCAACAAATTCTCAAATAAAATACAAGGGAGTAACCTGAACACAATATTTGTATGTAGGAAGAGATTGAATAATTATATTTAGAAGTGCCAAATGAGAAGTAGAAGATAACCAACCGTGAGTCCAATGATTAACCTTATGAAGCAGTTTGTCAAGAAAAATATTCCAAGAGGACCTAAGATGTCTACCAACAGTAAGAGGAATGCCCAAATAAACAAAGGGAAGAGACCCAATCTGGAACCACAAAATGTCAACAATACGCCTTTGAATGACTTGAGGGGTATTGAGGAAGAAAATGGAGGATTTATGCTCACTGATTTACTGATTTGAAGCTGCAAGGTAAAAGGTTTGCCTAAAAGATTCAACTTCTCGAAGATGAGCCAATCCCATAAGAGACATGTCATCCAAAAACTACATATGTGAGAGTTGGGGTAAGCCATTCCCCATTTCCACCCATGAATCAAGCCTTGAGAAGCACAAAATTTTAGAAAATGACCCAGACCCTCAGCCAAAATAATAAACAAGGGGAAAGAGGATCCCCTTGACGGAGGCCTCTGGAAGAACCAAAAGGCTCTGGAGGTTCTCCATTAACAATAACTGAAAAAGAAACAAATCTAACACAAATCATAGTCCAACTCACCCATTTTGCACTAAAACCAAAGGCTAAGAGAACTTTTTGAAGAAAATTCCTTTTGACTCTATCATAATCCTTTTCCAATTTAATGAACATAGATCTCTACTTTAAAGTTTCCATAGAGTGAATAACCTCATAAGCCAACACCACCCGATCCTTAATCTTTTTACCAACCACAAAACACCATGTTCCTTAGAGAACACCATAGGAAAACAAGTTTTGAGCCTCTCTGCAATCAATTTAGTGATACTCTTATACACCACATTACAAAGAGAAATAGACCAAAAAAATTCAAGTTTGTCCATAGCTTCCTTTTTGGGAATGAGAATCAAGAAGGTAGAATTCAAGGCTTGAAGCATTTTCTTATTACAAAGATATTCCCTAACAACCTTTAAAAGATCTAAATTAATAATATCCCAAAACTCCTGAAAAAATTCAGGGAAACCATCTGGGCCCAAAGCTTTACCTTTGTTCATCCCAAAAATAACCTCTTCTAATTCAGGCAATAGAATCAAGTGAATGAGAGAATCATTCATCACATTGGTGACAAGAGAGGGAATGTAGGAAATGATAAAATTCTCCTCTGCATCAACTGGAGGGGAATCTTCAATAAAAACAACAAAATAAAATTGATGAGCCTCGTTAGTCATAGCCAACAGAGAATAGATCTGAAGTCCTTCAAATGCGACAAGCGAGGAACTATACCCCTTATTACGACAATCTTGAAACAATTATGAAAGAAAGAAGTATTCATATTCCCTTCTTTCAGCCAATCAATCTATGCCTTATGTTTCCAATAAATCTCCTCATGAAGTTCCCATTCCTCTACATCTCGCATGGCATGGGATTTAGCTTTTCCAAGAGCATCTAAGAATCCAAAATGTCAAATTTGGCGAGTAATCCCTGCAAGTCACTCAAGAGCATTCGCCTTCCTGGAATGAAGGTTACAAAAAAATGACGTATTCCATCTCTTAAGGTGATATTAGACATATTGAAGTTTCTTCACAAAGACAAACATAGTTGTGCAATAAGAAAGGCCACCCTCTCTCCCCCACTTAGCCACTAAATCATATAATGAAGAGTCCCGAAGCCACATAAACTAAAATTTAAAAGGAGGATTTTTAGGACCAACAAAAGAAGAAGCAAAAACTTTAATGGTCCAGTGATCAAAACCTCTCCAGTCAAGAATTTTAGAACTAGTAACCAAGCCACCACCAACCCAAAAATAGGAGACAAGAAACCTATCCAGCCATTCAGATATTGCCTCCTGTCCACTTCACCTATTTTTCCAAGTGAAAATCCTATTAGAAGGCTTGACATCCACTAAAGCAAAAGAATCCACTTGAGCTCGAAAAAGGTCAAAGGATGGACCTAACCTAGGCAACCCCCCTCTTTTCTCATCCAAACTCAACACAAAATTAAAATCACCACCTAATATCTAAGGAAGATAAGGAGCCCATGAACATACATATCTTATGTGAGCCCAAAGATGGATTTTACCACAGATGTCAATTAAAGCATAAACATTAGTAATTAGAATAGACTCACCAGAATCCAAAGTAGCAACCATAGAAATAAAAGAATGACTACAAATCCACCAAAGGGGATAAATCTTGCGTGGATCCTAAAAAAGCACCAAAATTCTAGAATTACCTTGAGAACCAATGCACAAACACTGACACTAACCAAAATACCAAATACGAGAAGCATAGTGAAGCATGTCATCAACATAAATTGTAGTCTCCTTAACACATAAGATGTCCAGTGAATGAGCTGCAACCGAATCATGAATACCCTTTTGTCAAGGGATACTATTGAACCCCCTAACATTCCAAGAAAGAAAAACCATTGAGAAGATTGGGAGAAGTGAACATCAATGGGCTTAATAGCCCCAAATCCCAATAACAAATCCATAGTAGATTTAATCTTCTCTTGATCCTTCTTATGTCCACCTTTACAAGAATTATCATATGAGAATTTATTATGAGGTTGTTGCTGCAAACCTAAAACCAATGATGAGCCTTGCCCCTTGCCAACCAACAACACCTCCTTATCCAAATCCACCAGAACAATGTCATATTGTAAGTCAATGGGAGCGCATGGAACCCCCGACACATGGATAGCAAAAGAACCATCCAACTGCGGTTGAACATGTTGATTCAAAATATGGAGCTTCTACTCTTGCATAATGTCCATACCTACTGTATCTGCCTTGAAAGAAACATCAAATGGAATCCCTTCCTCCAAGGCCATAGTGTCCAAGATCTCAAAATGATTAAAGTTATCATCAAGTTTCCTATCCTTAAAGGATGTCTTTTGGCCTCTCCCCTTGTCATGAGGTTTAACAGACATGAAACCATCCTTATCTGGGCCATTTCCTGCATAGGGTCCTTACCCTTATCTCCCTTATCCGCCTTTCCAATTGAAGGTGGAGGAGAGCTACCAATAAAAGTACCAAAATTCTGACTAACTAAAGGACATTGACATTGCAAATAACCATATGCATGACATACCTCACAACAGAAAGAGAGAGACTCGTAATCAAGTTGTTGGATCCATGAAGTAGAGCCCAAACAAATTTCCAAAGAATCCGACAATGGATTATTTAAGTCAATCTCAACACAGATGTAGGAAAAATAAATTACCTTTTTATACTGGGTTTGTTGAGAAATCAGAATAAGCTTACGAAGAAAAGTAGTGATCTGTTTCAAAAAATCTTCACGCCAAAACTCAAGAGGGAGCCTTGGAAAATGAAGTCACACAGGAACCTTTGACGACATCTCTTCCGTTGAATTAAACCTTGCATGACAGAGTTTGAAATATAATCTGACATGGTTATAAAAAGATGGGCCTCCCTAACAAACCTGATTCATGTCTGCCATGTTTGTAAAGATAACCAGGAAATAGCTATTTTCCATCTTCCATGTACGATGATTCCATGCCTCAAGCACTTAAAAAGAAATGCAAATTCCAAGGAATTTACAGATCAATGCATGCCAACTCCAATAATCAACATCCTTCGTAATTGATTTAGGAGGAATTAACAGGACTGAATGATCATGGCTGCGAGGAAGACACCAATTCACCTTTTTTAATTTAGAGCTCTCCCCTATATAAAATGAATCAAACTGTTGTGCATTCATTCCAAAAGAAGACCCAAGATGCAATTTGGAGCCAACAACCACCAGGCAATTGGAAACCCAAGGATCCCCGATTAAGACTTCTAAAACTACCTACAAAAAAACCTTGCAATAATCCCTTCAAAAACCACCACTGAAAAACCCTGAACTGAGCACCCTATAACACCCTTGAAAACCCCTAAAAAATCCCTGTAAACTTCCATGAACCGCTGATTAAACTAACCCCCGCGTCTTTCTTACACACCCTTGCAAACACCCCCACATCGTTATCCACCTCTAACGATACCCAAAACACACACATAACAAGAACAACAAGAAGATGCTAGGGCACATGCCCTAGCCTAAAATGACACTGCAACCATCTTGCATACTTTGTCTGCTCATCCACAACTCTCCCAACCTCGCTTTACTCCTTGATGGGCGTGTTTTAATTCAGCCACAATAACCATTGAAAAATGCCAAAATGCTAGGTTTTTTAAGCATGAGTTATTGTACATGTGATAATAAATTTGCAAGGGATCTTTAGAATGGAAGTTAAAGTTCCAATATAATCTTAAAGGTAACATACCTTTTTGTAATAGCCCATGTGTCATATTACAATATAATTTATGTTTTCTTAGTATATTTAAATATATAAAAGATATATATAGCTTTCCCAAACATATTATTACTTCAATGGCCAAACCCTTATTTTCCAAGTTCACTTCCACTCATTTATAAAATTATTCTTTTTAACACATACTCCATAAAAATAATAATTTGAGTTTTACATTTCCCAATGTTTATTTATCAATAGATTTCATTGAATGATGAGCCTTTATTTTTTCATTAGTATCAATTGTGGGATAATATAAATTTAAAATACCAAGTGAAATGATTTGTTAATTAGCGAGTGGTGCTTGTATGCTTTATTGATCCTTTCTTTTCTCTCTGCATATTATAAAAGTTTACAAGATTCCTTTAAAGTGGACATTAGCAATGAATAAGAGATAAATCTTAGGAAGTGGTCCTATGCAAGGGTCTAAGTGATGGTCTTCATGTTTAAGGAAAAAATTACTATAGGATAAATTCAAATTTTATATTGAACAATAGGATCCTCTACTATTTAGATCTCAAAGCCTATGAAATTACCTAGGGGGTGCCTAGGGGTGGATCTAAAAGTTCTCCTTTATAGGTAATGAATATTTGAAAATCTAGATGACATCATTAGAAAGATCCTTTGAGATTTAGGTAAATAATTGAAGGTTTTTTTACTTATATATTTATGATGTTGAGATTTAGTAATATAGTTTTTAAACAAAATGTGGTACCACCTTCATAAAATTCTTTAGCTATTGTTTTACCCTTAGCCACTCCTATAAAATTTATAGGGTCACTTGATTGTAGAAAGCTCCTAAACATGAGATCACATTCTTAGTGTGTAAACTATACAATGTTGTTTTAAATATAAAACATGACATTAAGGGTAATCCAAATTCTTTTCTTAAGTATCATACTAAATATTTGTAGCATGTTCAGGATATCAAACCCGGTCTCCAAAATAAACTAAAATCCATGTAAATTGTTGTGAATGGTATGGAGAAGATAAATTTAATCCATTTTAATGAATTTGACATTTTAGGAATAACAAAGAAATATAATTAACACGCTTTAAAAACTTGTATGAAAGGTGTAAGTGTTTGTAACACCTAAGTGTCCAATTTTGATTCCCCAAAAAGGGTCATGATGTTTGAGTAAGATGCAAAGTGGGAACTCTAAATTATTTGAAAATAAACTTATCTAAGTTTTTAGAAAAAAATAGATATGTGTATTGCATTACCATTTATCTTTTAAAGCTAGGTTTGGTAAGAGAAAAAAGAGAAGAAACTAAATTACATTAGACATTTTTTGGTTTTGAAACATTTCAGCTTATTTTCTATCCTATTATATTTTATGAAGGAAGATATTTGGTATATTTTCTTGAACTTTCATGATATTTTTTAACAAGTTGATATCTCTTTAAAGTTCACTCCAATTAATCGAGTGTGTGTTAGATTTATAAATAACTCTTTTCATAGATTCAGTGCCCTATTTATGAAAAATTAAGATCTTTCATCCAAGATATCTCAAGAAGAGATAAAGTTTAGAAGATATAAAACTACTATAAAGGATGGTTATTGAGATAAACCTTAGTTCTAAACAAAAGTATACAATCCATGTTATGTGCAACTTTAAAACTTGACAATATTTTCTTGAGTTGATTGAATAATGAAACTACCCTTAATATTTACAATATAGAGTACAATAAGAAATATTTGAAGTTATGTAATTGATTCAACAAATATAATTCAACTTATCAAAACAATGCTTGTTAAGGAATACATTAACAAAACAACTTGAGAAACCTAATTTCAAAATGAAGGAAACTATCATGTATATGGATACCATTATACACAAGCCAATCTATTTAAACCCAAAACCTCTTTATAATTAGCCCAAAGTAATTTTTCTCGAAGATTTGTTAGTATATCATAAGCTACTTCAGACGGCACACAAGAAGAAAAATAGTATAAATGAGTAGAATTTTTTTTTTTTTTTTTTTATGAATTTAATACTTAATGTAATTAGGGACATATACCTCATAACATAAATGTAAAGGGGTTGAATATAATTTAATAAAACAAGATCTATAAGTCTTAGCGATCTGAGGATAAGAATAATGACATGCCAATACCAAAAAAGAAATGCTCTTTGGATTGTTAAAAACACATTTTTCATGCTTCTCATATTATTAATTTTTTTTTTAGAATGCATCTAGTTTCAATAAACTAAGTTTATTCTTTTGTATTAATTATAACAAGATTAGGTATTAAATGTTGAGTGTTAATGATCTGTGAATAATCTTATATAAAAATATTGAATTGAGTGATAGATTGTGACCTAGTAATGAGTTTGGCACTTCATGCCTTTAGGCATGAACTAGTTTTCAGTTTGCGCTAGATCATGAAGCAAGTTTGTATTAGTTTAACTAAACCACTCTTCTCACAATCTCTAATCAAATGGAATAAGCCAAAGCAACATGAAAATACTCTAAACAATCTTCATATGATAAATTTTACTAAAAGCAAAGTGTAAAGATTGATAAAGAATTTCACAAATGTTGTAAAGTTATTTCTATAGTTTGGAATATATTGGAATTATTAATAACTAAAGGAGGTTAATAAAAATAAAGTATTTTGTTCATATTAATGAATTAGCCATATACAATAGGGTGGAATTTTTGTTGTTGTTATGTACTATCATTTAGATGGAATTCTCAATTCATTCTCGCTAAGTTTTATTATGTAGACCTTTAAAGTTTATTGGTATATGTTTAATGTTTTTAATTGAGGGTTTGAAGGGTTGTAGTATCCAAGTACATATAAGAGTGCATTGAAGCAATTTAGACATAGAACATTACAAGTGTAAGCATATGTTTGATATTTTTTAATGTTTTATAGACATCTTGAATGAGATAAGCTTATAATATCTAAGGGTGATAATGGTAGAAGAAAGAAAAATCGTACCCTTCTTGAATTTTTTTCATTTTATATTTATCTAGTGATAAAATATTTTAAGTTGAGCTCTATTTTTTGCATTTTTTTTAAATATTTCCTTACTTTCAATTCACATATACATCCTCAAACAAATTACTTTTAAATATAATTGATTTCTTATATTTCTTAAAACATTTCATAGATAATAGACTTATATCATCCATATTACTTCATAGACTTTCCTACATAAAATAACAACTACCACAAATTATTTTCCAATAGGAAAACTTAGTAATTTACAATATATTGAAAGATTGGAAGGTGCTTAAAATCTATTTTTGATGTGTCCATAAAACATTACTTATATACAGAATCATATACAAATAATAAAATTTTCTCTACATCGATACAATATCATTTCCTATATTTAAAAGCTTGTCATAAGTTAGAATCTTCTTATCTCATGTGTTGTTGGTATAAATTGTTGCAATACTTTTTTCTTCTTCTTTGAGGTTTAGAAAATTGTGTTAAGGGTTGAACCCTAAATACATCTTACATGTTGCTACAATTTTTTGTTTCATTTTTTTATTCAATGTTTAATAGGTTCTAAAAATAATAGTAGAGAGAAGAATATGAAGGATCCAAAATAACATTAAAAAAAATTAAATTTTGATAAGGCATTGAAAGACAACTCTAGTAATGTAGTGATGACTTTGATCTTAAAGACTCAATGAGGATTTTGTGCTTGAGCTATCAAAGAATTCAAGTGTCAAAATGAACAATGAAGCAAAATGTGAGGTCCTTCTAGTACAAATTCATGTTGCCTACTTGGTTAGTCAAAGGAATTTGGTGATTAAACCAAAATAACATTAAAAAATTAAATTTTGATAAGGCATTGAAAGACAACTCTAGTAATGTGAGTGATGACTTTGTTCTTAAAGACTCAAATGAGCATTTTGTGCTTAAGGGATCAAAGAATTCAAGTGTCAAAAAGAATAATGAAGCATAATGTGAGGTCCTTTTAGTACAAATTCAAGTTGCCTACTTGGTTAGTCAAAGGAATTTGGTGATTAAAGGGAATTCAAAAATAACTTAGTGATTAGAACAAATTAGGAGTTCTTCCCTGATTGGAAGTCTAAGACAATTTTAGAATATTTATAGAAATGAAAATAAAATTTTGTAAGTTTTAAGGCCTTGAATTGGTAGAGTATAATTGTCTTACAAATTATTTAGCTAATGAAGGAATGTAACAAAGGGGTTATGTATTTCTTGAAAGTAATGATGTCTTAAATTGTCCTACTTTATCAAACCTTCTTAAATATGATTTCCCTCTTGGATTATTTGCTATGGTTGTAGTCATAGGTGATTGCTATGTTTATTAAAGGTTGTAAAATATAATTGAATGTTATTAATGGGAAGGTGACCATTTGCACATATAGGATGATGCATATAGTTTTTTTTGGTAGCAAAGAGATGTTATGGAGATAACCAATAGTTACACATTGTTGTCATTGGAAGATGATAGATTCGTGAGAGTGAGAAGATATGCAGAGCTTATAAATGACATAAAATTTAATGGCTTAGAAAAAATTTAGGTTCAATGATTTTGATGGTTTAATTACTTATAATTTTAGAGAATGAGAGAGGTGGCTAATATGCCATCTACATTAGAGATGACTTGATAGGACATATCTCATCTACACTATTATCCACATGTTTTATTTTTTGTATCTCTACATAATTAATTATTTTGAAAAATATTTGAAATACAATATTTATTAATAATACATTATATTTGGTATAGCCTATTCCACCCAACCGTACTTATTTGTTCATACAAATGTATTCAATTAAACATTATACACTATTAATAATCATTAAAATACCTTTGCCCACTCATTTTCAATTAGATATATTGATAGTTTTACCATGGAGTTGTTGCTATACTTTATTTTCCCATAAATCTTTAAGTTTGTTTGATTTGAATCTCTTTAGTTACAAATAACTTGCACAAATAAGTTTGAATTTCTATGCATTTTTCATATGATGTACTACATCATTTACAACATGTCTAGGGAGTGTTCTTACTTGCAAATAATCTAGATATAACTTTTTGCAGGAATAAGTTTCAAAGTTCAATGCATTTTTCTATATGTTCATATACAACCGTGCTCAAAGTCTAAGCAATGTTCATAAAACTACTCAAAACAAGAGTGGTTTCTAGTGACCAATTAGGGCAACATAAACTTCAATGTTTTATCTTATCCCAATTAATCTTGATACGCTAGAGGGGTTACAACTTAGTGGGTCCAGCCCCAAACTTTTATCGTTCATTTTTCTTTAATTTCGTTATTCTCTCCTCAACATCCGCTAAAGTGTCCCACCACGGACCCGGCATTATAATTATGCCAACTTCTTCACTTAGAAATAATGGAGCCAACTACAAAGTGTCACTATTTAAATCACTATTGCATGTGACCCACTCAATTCTCACATGCCCCTCACTTGTTACCTTATAGAGCAAGGGATGGAGTGTCGACAAAAATAATAGTTTGTCTATTATAAATTTAAATATGTTTTTATATAGGAGGTGTATATTTTAAATTATTCAATAGCAAAAATAATACTATTATTTAATAATTATAGAACAATAATACATAAAATAATAATGAAATCAAAATGTAAACACAATTTTATTTTATGTTTTTTTACATAAATTTTTTGTGTGATAGAAATCAAATTTTGTGTAAAGTTCTCTCATAAATCTTCAATTACATAGTACAATTAATTAAGTGGTTCACCATTAACGACTACATTTCCAAGAAAGTAGCGTTGAATATCTTTATTCACTATTTCTCTCACACATAATACATAATCTCCACTCTCCTTTTTATACAATTGTTTAGCTGTTCAAATATGAAAAACATACAACAAATAAAGAGACATGGAGAAATAGAATGGTTAGAATATCATTAGACTTTACATTCTCAAGTGCTAATATAGTTTGAAAATCATTTAGAAATAATTAATGAAACAATTTATAAAGTATAGAATAATTATTTTATTCTAGAATCTACTTTAAAGTTATAAGTATGCATGCATGCATGCTTTATATTTTAAAACATTAGGATCCTTAGTTTAATGGTAATATTCTAGGTTTAATGCATTATTATGTTTCATTTAAAACTCCATGAATTGGTTTCATAATAACAAGATCAATATAATTTAATTCAAGGATAGAAGTTGCCAAGCTTCAAATTTAAGTTTATGTCATAGCTATATATAGCTATATATAACTACCTATAACTTAAACTTTAATTTGGATATTTCCCCTTTCAAACATTTGGCCTTGAGATGAATAATATTTCAATCCTATTTGTAGAAACCTAAAATTCTCCTTTACGTAGCCACTTCTAAGTTTTTCCTACCTTAATCCATAAATTAGATAAATATTGATTATTTATTTAATTGATGCCTTTTCTTAGCCTAATAACCTTAATTAAATAAATATTTATTATTTATTTAATTATTTTACCCTTATTTTATTTCATTAATTGATTCCACAAAATCCTAATTTACCTTTATCATTGTCCATCTAATCCTAACCTTTTATCTTGTTCACATGGTCATAATCTAAATTCACACTAATGTTATAAATTTCCAACCTTGACCTTTCACATGTCTAGCTGAAGCCTTATTCCCCATTCATTGAATCTAGACACCTTTCCAAAAGTCAACTTAACTTTGTATCATATCGATCAATCTCAACTTAAGCTTCTTAATCCTAGAAATTTCAATAAGGATGTTGATCCATCCTTATCCCAAGCCCTATATCACACATATCATCTGTCACTTGCCCCATGACTATATCTCTCAAGTCGAACCCTAATCCTCCTTCAATCTTGGCCTTTCATTTAATGTTTTAACTATAGCCCTCAATTTTGCCTCTTAATATTTATATATCTAGATGTCTTTAATCCAACCAATCAATTGAATCTTATGTTATCAAACTTGTGCTATTATTTTGATCACCTTATTGCTATTTGTTGATATCTAAGAGGCTTGTGCCTAAATAAGAGCAGTTGGGAAGATTTGCATATGAGAGACCTGATGTGCTATGCAAAATAATTGCTGAGATTTCAGAAATCAGCTATTTGTTCCTTGACTGAGAAAAAGGAGAAGGAACAAGGCAAAGTAATCTATGCTACGAGGTGATGCGCTAAGGATTTCTCAATATTTTGCAAGTTAATAGTGAAACCTCAAAAAAACTTTGGAATATGTTGTCCCAAGGGTCTTGCCTTTGGGTATGGACACGATGCAAGAGAGAGGGTCCAAATAAAGGTAGTGGGTTTGTTGTAGGTGTGAAACTCACCTGAAAGAAGGATATAGTGTGGGAAGTGGCTCTTTCTCAGATAAAACCACTCCCTCTAGAGGTCAAATATGAGTACCCATTACTTCATTACTTGCACATGAGAGTTGTGAAGGGCACAATTTGATACCCACTTCAAAAAGTAATGGAAGAGTAAAGTAGGTACATGATCCATTAATCTTCAAGGACAGTGGAAAGTGAAAAGAGAAACATAAATAAATTAGGCTAGACATAAAAGAAATCAACATAGTATACTATAGTTAACAAGAAGAGAAAGATGACAAGGGCACAATCTCCATACTTTATTAAGAGTAAACATGCAAATGCTAGAAATCAAGCCACATATTATACATGTCACGATATACATTCAAGGATAGAAAATAATGAAAAGATTCCTCTATAATGCAAAAATTTGCAATTGATGAACTTGCTTAATGTTTGTAGACACACATATACATGTGTTGTCTCCCTTATTTTTGGAAACCATTGGAGTTTATATAGTCTTCTCCCTTGGGGTAAAATAGAAAGAAAACCTTTTAAAGTTGAGTGCGATTTGACAAAGAAAACTTGTACAAAATCTTTTCAAGGTTGATATTGATGATGGAGGTAGGCCAGTTGTCCTTCCTTTCCAGTTGTCCTTCCTTTTATCCTTTTACCATTTTGGGGTGGTAACAACTTTCTTTCTAATCTTTCCTCTACATCGTCGATGTTTTTAACTAGTCGAGAAGGATTTTCTTGTGATTCTCCCTTTGAAGTGGACACGTGGTGATGAGTGCGCAGGAAAATGGGTCCCACACTTTCCTTTTGAATAGACGCGACCAAGAGAGACATGCGTCGACCTAGCGGGTGTTTTTGGCATTCCTTTGAAATAATTTCATCAGGGATGCGCAGTGATGTGATGTAGGAGCATCTTGGGTCATTGGCAATCCTGCTCAACCAAAAAGATGTTTGTTTTTGTTCTTTAGTTGCTTAGGTTGCTCGGGAATTTCTCTATTGCTTGGGTTTGTCGCTTAGTTATGCTTTGGTCTCTATTGGTCGGGTTTTATCGCTCAAGCATGCTTGTTTTTGTTGCTATGGTTCTGTCGCTCAGGCCTTGCTTGCTTGTTTCCTGTTTCTCGGGGTGTTCTTTGCCTGAATCACTCTATTTCTCAGTCAACCTTTGCCCGAGATGTTTGTTTTGGAGTTGGATCTGGTGGCCGACTTCTTCAATTAATTTCTGTGGATTAATTTATTTGGGGTCTCTCATTGGGATATGTGTGGACCTAAATCTAGGTCTCACTTATGGATTTGTGTGCCGACCTCTCTGTTGGACTCTTATATATATTTGTTTCTTTATTCTTAGTTTTAGAGGCAATTTTTGGAGGAAGTAGGATTTGATATTAGATTGTAATAAAAGATTAAGTATTGAACTATCTCGAAGGTAGGTCTGTGATCTCGCATATATGAAGATCAATTTGTAATTCACTGAATGTATATGGCCAAAATCGGGAAGGCCTTACAACCCGACATGTAATGAGTTTGATCAATTAATGAAAAGGAATTCTGCTATTTCTTCTCTCACTGTGTTGTTGTTGCTTCTGCATTGTTTTTGCAAGTTGGTTTGGTAGTTGGGAAAGCCCTAGGCCATTTCTCCATCCCTCCTTGCTTCAGGAGTGTTCTTTGCCTGAGTCACTCTATTGCTCGGTCAACTTTTGCCTGAGATGTTTTTTTTAGAGTTGGATTTGGTGGCCGACTTCTTCAGCTAATTTCTGTGGCTTAATTGATTTGGGGTCTCTCATTGGGATATGTGTGGACCTAAATCTGGGTCTCACTTATGGATTTGTGTGCCGACCTCTTTGTTGGACTGCTATATATATTTGTTTCTTTGTTCTTAGTTTTAGAGGCAGTTTTTGGAGGAAGTAGGATTTGATATCAGATTGTAATAGGAGATTAAGTATTGAGCTATCTGGAAGGTGGGTCTGTGACCTCGCATGTATGAAGATCAATTTGCAATTCACTAAATTTATATGGCCTTACAGCCCGACATGTAATGAGTTTGATCAATTAATGAAAATGAATTTTGCTATTTCTTCTCTCATTGTGTTGTTGTTTCTTCCGCATTATTTTTGCAAGCTAGTTTGGTAGTTGGGAGAGCCCTAGGCCCCTTCTCCATCCCTCCTTGCTTTAGGTGGTATCAGAGCATTGTTGAAATCTAAGTTCCATTCTTGTAAACCCTAACCCTAGTTGGTGATATTGTTGTGGGGTAGCAGATTGTGATCTGACCTACAATTGTAGAGGGATTCAAGATGGTTCATGGGAGAGGAAATGCAGATCCAGGTCTAGCTGATATGCTTAGACTGATGGCTGCTAGATTGGAAGTTTTTGAGACAGCCCAGTGCAGAGGAAGACATATTGAGCATGTTAGTGATGATGAAATTGAAGAGGTTCAAGGTGAAGTTGCACCTGCACCTGTGATGGACCAGGAAGAAGAGAGATTCTTGAGAGCCTTGACAAGTTTGAAATCCACACCTTAGTTTAATCCTCCTGAGTATAATGGAAAGTTGGATTCTGAGGAATTAATCGACTGGATAACTGAGATGGAAAAGTACTTTGAGTATGAGAATGTATCAGAGGATAAGAAGGTGAAGATTGCAAGTACAAAGTGGAAAGGTCATGCATCCTTATGGTGGGAACATCTACAATTGGATCAGAAGAAGAAAGGTAAATAAAAAATAAAGGTATGGGATAAGATGGTAAAAAAATTGAGAGGCAAGTTTCTACCTTGTGATTATTAGATTAACCTGATTAGGAGAATGCAAAGTTTGAAGCAGAACTATAAATATGTAAAAGACTATACTGCAGAATTCTATAGGTTGGACATCAGATCTGGACATGTTGAAGATGAAGTGGAAAGAGTAGAAAGATACCTAAATGGTTTGAGAATTTCTATACAAGATGAGATCAGTTTGGTCAAGATGGAAAGCATTGAGGAGGCGTATCAGTTTTCCCTAAAAGCTGAGGAGAAGTTGAACAAAAGATATGAGCAAAGATAAAGAGGTAGATGTGGTAGATTCCCTAGAGGAAGAGGTAGATCTCATGGTGAAAATAGTTTATCTTAACTAGACAAGTCAAATTTAGACACATCTCAAGACAAAGGAAAGATTGAATGGAAAGGTGGAAGTTCATACCGAGGAAGAGGCAATTACTCCTGAGGTGGATATAGCAAAAAAGGGTTCCAAGTAACTTGTTACAATTGTGGTGAGGAAGGACATAAATCCTTTGAGTGTACACATGCAAGCAAGAAGATCAGTAGTAGAATAATTCTTTGGTTCAAGGGAAGTCACCAAATGAAGCCGAGAAGGAAGGAAATCTCATGATCCGAAGGATACTATGAAGTGAGAAGGATAAGCAAGATCCTGTCAGAAAAAGTTTGTTCAAGACCAGATGTAGAGTTGTAGACAAAGTCTGGAAGGTGATTGTCGATAGTGAAAGATTGGAGAATCTGACATCTGAAGAAATGGTCACAAAGTTGCAGTTGGAAAGGATGAAGCATCCAAAGCCTTGTTAGATCTCATGGATCAAGGATGAACATATGTTAATGGCAAGTGAACAATGTTTTGTGAATATGAAAATTGGAAAGTATCATGATAAGGTGTTGTGTGATATTATGCCTATGGATTGTTGCCATATTTTGTTGGGTAGACCTTGGAAGTATGATATAAATTCTATAAATGATGGAAGATTGAATAGATATTCTATTTGGGTTGATGGTAAGAAGCAAGTTTTGTTACCTTTGGTTGAAGAATCTGTTGGTGAGATATGTACATCTATGAAATTTTGTTTGATGAAAGGTAGACAATTTGTTAAGGACTTGAAAAGAAATGATACCGGTTATGCTTTGATTCCTAACAAACCGAGTAAGAATACAGAAGAGAACATTCCTGCAAAAGTTGAAAAGTTACTCACTGAGTACAAGGAGATAATTTTAGATAATGTACCTAATGGTTTTCCACCAATGAGAGATATCATTCATTGTATGGATCTGATTCCTGGAGCTAGTTTACCAAACAAAGCACCACATCGGTTAACACCGACCGAGAATGAAGAGCTTAACCGACAGGTTCATGAATTGTTGAACAAAGGTCTAATCCAAGAAATTTTGAGCGCATGTGCAGTACCTATTGTGTTGGCACCTAAGAAGAATGGAGAATGGAGAATGTACACTGATTCTAGAGAAAATAATAAGATCATAGTGAAGTATAGGTTTCCTATACCAAGAATGGATGACATAATGGATTGTTTGAGTGGAGCAAGATATTTTACCAAAATTGATTTGAAGAGTGGATATCATCATATCAGAATCATAGAAGGTGAGGAATGGACGAAAGCTTTCAAAACAAAGGAAGGTTTGTATGAGTGGTTGGTTATGCCTTTTGGTTTAAATGATGCACCAAGAACATTTATGAGGTTAATAAATGAAGTTTTGAAGAAGTTATTGAATAAATGTGTGATTGTATATTTGGATGATATTCAGATATTCAGTAAGAATAGAAAAGAGAATTTTATGCATATAGGGAAAGTGTTGCAGAGATTGAAAGAGGAGAATTTGCTGATAAATCTGAAAAAGTGTTCCTTCATGAAAGAAGAACTTGTGTATTTGGGTTTTGTGATTTTAGCTGATGGTTTGAAGATGGATCCTGAGAAGGTTGAAGCTATACTTAGTTGTCCTACACCTGAGAATGTCACCAAGGTAAGATCATTTCATGGATTGGCAAGTTTTTATAGGAAGTTTATCAAAAATTTCAGTTCTATTTGTAATGCTATGACTGAGTTAATGAGAGGAGATGAAAGAGAATTCAAATGGACACATGGAGCTAATAAGAGTTTTGAGACCTTGAAACTGAAAGTTGTTGAATTACCTGTGTTAGCATTACCTGATTTCAATAAGGTATTCCAAGTTGAATGTGATGCAAGTGGAAGTGCAATTGGAGCTGTGTTGACTCAAGAAGGTAAACATGTTGCTTTCTTTAGTAAAAATTTGAATGATTCTAAGAGGAAATATTTTGTCTATGATCAAGAGTTCTATATTATTGTTCAAGCTATGAAGAAATGGAGACATTACTTGATGCCAAATGAATTTGTATTGTATATTGATCATAAGGCTTTACAATTTTTGGGTAGTCAAAAGAAGTTGAATCAGAGACAGATGAAATGCATAGAGTATTTGCAGATTTTAACATTTGTGATTAAGCATAAGAGTGGATTTTCTAATAGAGTTGCTGATGCATTGAGTAGGCAAAGATCTTTGTTGACTGAAATGGGAGTTGAAGTTCTTGGTTTTGATGACATGAAGCATTTGTATGAAAGTGATCCTGATTTTTCTGAGAAGTGGAGAGTGTGCAGAGCACCTAATTCAAATCAATCAAGTAAGTATGTGTAACATATAAAAAGTGGTCACATTTGAAAATGTAGATGTTTGTGTGATGTGTGGGGAAGATAAGATGTTCCTTTCTACCTCAAATGCACAAATGAAAGATCCAAATTGATCAACCCAAAAAGGATCAATGCACAAATGAATCAATCATTTGGAAATGAGAGCAAAGAGGAAAGATCTTAAATTCCCATTTTAGAAAGGAATGTATATGATAGTTATAGGAATTGAAATGGATGAGATGAAGTACCAACCTTCCAAAATGGCAGATTAAATATTGCTATTTTTTGAGATATGTAGGCTATTTATGGAAAATTTGAAGTATGATCCAGAACTAGAACGCAAAGATGAACAAAACCCATAAATATTTTTTCGATCCGATGTCATCTTATGAAAAAGGTTGACCCTGTACCACTTTTGCCAACTTGATATGCTCAACTCCAAAAGTGTCCTTGTTCACACAGTCCAAAAGAAATCTGAAAAGGGTATCCAGATCTGGTCTCAAATCTACAGTCCCGAACTTGTACCTGCAAGAAAAAAGGTTTTTCTATTGTGGGGGAGGGGTTTGCCTTGGTCAAAACCCATTTTTGGAATTAACCTTATAATATAATTGAAATTGCAGAGATAAACAAAGTAAACACATAAATTCACCTTGCTTATATGGAAGCCCTTGTGGCGGATTCAAATCCGTGAATCCACAAGTATGTATGCA
>MU225437.1:1824183-1838991 GCA_018584345.1 Thuja plicata
TTCTCATATAAGAGATTAGTGCAGTTTTCTCATCATCATCAGAATCTTCTTTCATTGCAACATAAACAACTTCTATATCATTGTCATCAGAATTATCAGTGTCATTGTCAGAAGTTTCTTCAGCAATTTATAACAAGATTTCTTACCTTTGTCTTTGTAGTCCTTATATTTCCTGAAGTCTCGGTCATCCTTTCTGTCTTTGTATTGTTTGTATTTTTTGTCCTTTCTTTCATCCTTTTCATTTTTGTCAAGACATCTAGCAACAATATGACCAACTTTGTTACATGAAAAACAAATAATAGGAAGTTTACCTCTGTATTTTCCTTTTCCTCTGGAGAGCCTTTTTGCCATGAGTGCTTCAAGTTCTTTAAGATCATCATCAGAAGTGTCACTATCACTGTCCACATGTTTCTTTCCTTTCTTAGATTTATTGAGAAGTAGTTGTGATCTAAAAGCAGAATCAATCCCTTGTGGATTATATTGTCATAATTTGACATTTCAAATGCAGTGAGTCTGCCTATCAGATTTTCCAGATTTAGATTATTGTTACGAGTACATCTCAATTCTTGAATTGCAGAAACTCTAATAGAATATACAGGAAGTAAAGTTCTCAGTACCTTTCTCATAATGGTGTTCTCATCAATAGTTCCATTAGCTCCTCTAATGACATTTACAACTTATTTTATTCTATCATAGTACTGAATAACATTTTCTCCTTCTTGCATTTTCATCTCATCAAACTTACCTCTTAGACTTTCTGATTTAGCTCTCAACACATTTGTGTCTCCACCATAGACAGTTGCAAGTTTTTCCCAAATCTCTTTTGCATTTATGCATTTCTTTATATCATCAAACTCTGAATAGCTCAACGAGGAGGCAATCTCCAACATTGCTTGATTTTGCTCTTTTTTTTCTATTAGTTGTACAACTGAGAGAGGAGTAGAAGGTGGTACATAGGTATGTTCAATAAGTCACTTAGCATCATCTCCAATACCAGCCAAATGTAGTTTCATCAAGCTTTGCCATGCAAGGAAGTTATCTTTGTTCAGCTTGGGAACCTCCTTATACATCTTGATCTTTTCGCTCCAAGTACCTTCAAACTTTTTTCAGGAGACCAAAGCTCTGATACCAATTGTTAGAATGAATTTAGAATAATTGAGAGGGGAGGGGTGAATCAGTTATCCTCAGGTCTAGATGTAACAATTAAAAATTTCTGTACTTCAGATCTACTCGGTAGCAGTAGCATAAGTCAACAACTTTAATCATGCAGTTTATTGTCAATTGAAATTAGCTTGTAGGAACATAACAGTAAAGCAAACCATAAGAATTCACACAAGTTGACACAAGTATTTAACGTAGAAACCCAATATGGGAAAAACCACCAGTAACATGCTACCAAGTTTTCACTCTTTTGAAGTGATTCCCTGTGAGGAGCCAACCCTGTTAAAGGTTACAATAACACACTGCTAGGTGTGACCTGGTTAAAGGATTTAATCACCCTGTAAGGAGTGGCCTTGTTAGAGGACTTAGAAAATTCCAATATGAATGTCACCTTGTTAAGGATTTATACAAATGACTGTTAATTCAACCTTGTTAAAGGATTTAACTGATACAATGGTAAGAAAGTAATCAACAGTTTGTGATCTGGTACATACAACTTACTTTGCAAATTTAGATCCAATTACAGCTCTAATGTTAACTTACTGGATAGCCTACATTGTCATTTCAACCTTCTGATCTACTTGGAAATCTGTCAAGCAATCACATATGCAACACTCTGCCTCTGCCTTTGCCTTCTCTGATAAATCATGCCAAACAGTAAATCAACTATGCAAACCTTTGGCATACACATAAATTCATCCACACATAATGAATAACCCCTGAGGTTGTCATATACCTCTTTGTCTAGGTCAGTTAAATATTTTTCCGCTTAAACAAGATCGTAGATCTTAGGTTAGGTCAGATCCAACAGATCATCCCATCTTTGCATTACATTTACTTCTCCAAAGTAGTCTCTAATTAAATCTTGAAACCATGCATTAATTGCGGTTACCCATACATTAAATGACATGGATCAATCTTTAATTCACATTACATATCCCAATAAAATCAACTAAGTCGGCCAGAGATCTCAAATCTCATCATTAATCTAATTACTGTAAGTCGGCCAACATCACTATTTCCACTCGGCAATTTCAATGGTGCTCGGCATTGAGAAAATTTTTGCTCATCACAAGCAACTTTACTCAGCACAAGCAACTTTTCTCGACACAAGCCAAACTTGCTCGACACAGAATAGCCAGAAAAACTATCTTTGAAAGATAAACAACAAATTACTTTGCCAGAGTGCCAACTGATCAAGTACCCTTTGAATTACCTTAACTCAACCATTCACTTGGTCTTCTTGTTAAATATTCTTCATCAACAATAGATATGGTACTCAAATAGATAAGAATAGTCTCACCAATTAAGGTTTGACATCAATGAAAAAATAACACTTGCTTGCAATGTCACTTTCCAACAGTTTCTTCTCTCACTGTGTTGTTGTTGCTTCCACATTGTTTCTGCAAGTTGGTTTGGTAGGTGGGAGATACCTAGGCCCATTCTCCATCCCTCCTTGCTTCATGATGCCATGTGTTGATGAGGATAGTGGCTTTAATTTTCACTTTATCCCACAATGATTAGTCAAGAGGCATTGATGGAAACCATGACTGGATTGAAGTTATGAGGTCGTGAACCGACCATTGTAGAATGACCTATAACTTGTAAAAATTGGGGGGATCTGTGCCTACATGGTTGAACCTTAGATTCTTGGTTGACCAGACATGTGCCTTCTCCATTGGGCTGCAGAGTCTTATAAGATCATATGAATATCTCAAATCATTTATTATTGCAAGATCAATGGGAGATCGTTCACCACTGTGGGGAATCTTATTTTCCATAAAAAGAGATAACATAAGAAAATTTATCATGGAAATCTTGCAATGAGAAGAAAACCTTTCTATCATGTGGAAGAAACAAAATGTAACAAGGGGGAAAACACAGGGTACTAAGGCAAAGTGCAGAAGGAAGTGTTTATAGCCAAAACCATAAATCCCGTGTAGACAATCCAAACGATCAGTAGCCACATGTTAAAAGGAATAACAACAAGATGAGCACCTAATTTTAAAAAGAAGGAAATGCACAAAAAATTCAAAACTTTAATGAATAAAATCAAGATGAGACATCAAGATTTTAAAAGATTTTTCCAAAATATTGGGGAGACTGAGTTTATCAAGTTAGGTCGCAAATTCATTTGAGTGTGTGCATGTGTTTGAATTCTTCCTTCGTTCGAGATGATCTGAGAAAAGGAATACATCCTTGTATTAAGCTATGTGTATTGACATACATAACTAATCAGATAGGGCCTTGATACAATTCAAGCATTTATAGCCCGAACAAGGTTATCACCTTGGCTTTCATTAACATTTCTCTACTGCCAGTCGGGCTTCAATAGTCCCAGTAGAGATACCAATGTCACCCAATTTATGAGTTTCAATTTTTCTTTTTCTTTTGTTTATTACTTTCTTTGTTTTATTTTATTTTTATTTTTCTTTTCCTTTTCCTTTTCCTTTTCCTATCTGAAGTGTCAATGATGATGTGACTGCCAAGTTGGAAACCAAGGTGGTAGGAGAAACTGTCTTTAGATTTTTCACTTAAAACGGTTTTGGATTCCCACATCATACCAGCTTGTAGAAGTAATTAATGAGGGTTTAAATGAGCAATGATGCCACCTATCCTTGATAAGATAAGTAATCTTCTCCACTATATTGGATTATGAATTAATGTCACATCAAAATTTTACACATTAAACTATAAAATAAATGCATTAAATTCTTTAGTAAATCAAGGTGTACAAAACCTTTTTTGTCCACGTGGAAGAGAAACCAAAGCATGTGAAGTAGTTGTTCATGTAGGGAAATATGACTTTGGGATGGGTTATTCAGTACAATGATGATCGCTTCTCAAGGAAAACTATGAACATCATTAAATCCTGTCTCATACAGACACCCTCATTTGGCTATAAATGGGGACTATTATCCTTGATGAAATCATTTTAATTGTGGTCATTTTGTACAAGGGTGGGTGATATTGTTTAGAAATATAGTTTAGTTTAGCCATGGAAACTCTTGTGAGGCTTACTACCACAAAATCTCATAATTGCTTCCTAGGTCAGGTTACATATACAAGGATGAGTAAGGTGATGAACTTGGATGATGAATTCATCCCAGCGGTTGTGAAATGGGCCCTTGAGGATGAATTATTGAAAAGTGAGCATAGTTATCAAGTTAATACCAACATAGTGTCACATTTTGTAGGTTCCTTGTTGGACTTGGATGAAGCCAACTCCATGATTAAGCATTTGACCAGAGGCTTATTTGGGGATAACAATTTTGAGGTCTTAGAAGAGTCTTGGGGTAGCACAACCGAGACTTGGTTTCTCACTATCTAGGGACCTAAGGGAATACTTGGAAAGATATGGAATGGTACCTTGGTGTCCCTTTGTGGCCAACTTCTGAACAATATCCATCTTGGACCACAGGAAGAAAGCTAGACGCTGCTTGAACTTTGTAAAAAGGTTAGCTGGGGATGGCTTGATTGATCAAGGCTAGTTGGATGAGTTTTGCACTATGGTGATGTTTGAGTGGAACTGGGATTCTGGTAGCGATGAGTTGGAAGAAAGGGAGCTCCACCAATCTGATGAAGAAGATGCCAGAAATGGTTCTCCTACAAACTCTCCAGGGCCTACAAACAACTATCTTAGCACAATGTGGAATTCTACGTGAAAGAAAGAAAAAAATATATTTCTTTTTGAAAAAAACTTAGATAATGTAAGTATAGTGTACTCAACTTTATACATATGAATATGTATATTGTGTGTGTTGTATTATGATCTTTTGAGTATTTTTCCCTTTTAATATCCTTGTGTAAATGTTTATGGAAATCATGTCTTTGAAATGAGAAATAATAACTAAAGCTTTGTTCCTAAATGTAAGGAAAATATCTTTGTTTAAGAAAATGTATCAAGTATGGGAAACTTCATTGTATATAGAACCAACATCATTTAGAGGGTACCCATTTTGGAATGATCAATGAGATGATGCGCTTGATTCAAGATCTTGCATGTTTTTATCTTAGCAGAGTATTTAGGCTGTTATTTACACACATAACTTTCAACTGGCGTCACCTCAAAAATATTTTGTTAAATCTCACGATGACATTGATTTTTGGAGACCTTCACGTTTGTCACTCTCTCAGACAAAAACACATGCAAAATGCACTTAGGAAAAAATAGCTATACAAGGGCCTTCCCTAATAGTGAAATCCTACATGGTAGCACTTTGTGGAAATGATAATGTTCTACCTACTCTAAACTAACTAGATACCAACTTATTAGAGTGAACCATTAATTGGATTTTGGAAGTATCTTCCCGATTTCCCTAATTTCTTTTGAAAAGTATGAGTTTTTATACCTTGGGATGGGAATAGGGGAAGTGGGTGGCCATACTCTTATTTTTGAACTACTAGGAAAAATCATATAAATGTACATGGTGGGGCCATTTTCTAGTTTTGAGAAGAAATAATGACTCATTAAGGTACTAACCACATATCCTGACGTGGACACAACTAGGGTGATTTGGTGAGTGAGGGGATCTATTGCATCTTTGATCATACATACTAATGGTGATAGAAGATGCTCTTTGATGAGGTTCCAAGATGGGGTCTCATTTTCTTTGTTTTTGGAGGTCAAAACTAAAGTCTATGTAGTACCTTGTTCTGCACTTGTTTCTAGGAATGATCTATCCTCTAGTCATAAGAAAAAAATATTTAGTTCATCTCAGAATTAGGCATCATTATCTTCTCCCATGTCTCTTCTACTCTCAACACATTCCATGTTGGCCTTTTATTCTCCATGGCATCCTTTCTTAGAGTCTCCACCTTGTCCAAAAAGGTGGGCATTGATTTGGGGGCCCCATAGGATAAAGTGTTGATTGTGAGCTATTCTTCTTTTATAGGTGGTCATTCTCTCTTCCAAATGATTGCGACTCCTTAATATAATGAGAGAGTTTTGGGGAGAACGGATTGAGGTGGAAAAAATCCTTCCAAGTAAATCATGCAGATTCTTTCTTCAAAAATAAGGGATTCCAAGTCCAGAGAAAAAACTAACCAACTCATCTCCTTAGGATAGCTTGTGGCCTGATTGTTTTCATGGCATAGGTCTGAGGGACCATACCAATGGTGTTCTACTTTAATTTTCTCCACTACCTTTATGAATTCATGTAGAATATTCCTATCATTATCTCTATGTGGTTCCTCCACAAGAAGAACATGGGAAACATGAAAACCATGGTCCGTGAGGGGCCATAATACTTGCAGCCAATATTTTCTGCGATAGAATGATGCTAGTTATCTTGATACACGAGTCACAAAGAAAGACCTAAAATTCATGCATAATCTTCATTATTCCACAAAACAAGGTGCTTTTTAGATAACTTCTTGAAAGCTAAGTCACCAAAGAGAGCACTAACTTTTGGAGATCAATAGAAAAAAGGTCCCACCAAGCATGCCAAAAACAAATGTTGATCTCTAAGAGGTTCACACCTAAATAAGAAAAGTTGGTAAGTTCTGCACATGGGGGACTTGATGTGCTATGTAGAACAACCTCTTGTATTTTAGAAGTTGGCTCTTCGTTTCTTGATTGAGAAAAGGGAGAAGGAACAAGACAAAGTAAAATATATGCTATAAGGCAATTTGCCAAGGCTTTCTCAACATTTTGCATGTTCATAGAAAAAATTTAATAAATATTTGGAATCACTTGTTCCAAGGGCCTTGCCTTCGGGTATGGACATGATGTAGGAGAAAGGGTCAAAATAAAGGTAGGGGGTTTCCTACAAGTATGAAACTCGTCTAAAAGAAGGAAATAGTGTAGGAAGTGTCTTTGTCACAAATAAAACCATTCCCTCCAGAGGTCAAATATGAGTACCCATGCCCAATTAATTTGCTACTTGTGGATGCAATCCATGGAGGGAACAATCTGATACCTACTTTAGAAGCTAATATAAGAGTAAAGTAGGAACATGATCTATTAATCTTGAACAACAATGGAAATTGAAAATGCCAACATAAATAAAATGGGCTAGGTGTAAAAAGAAATCAACACAATACACTCCAATTAACAAGAAGAGAAAGGCGACAAGGGCATGGTCTCCATACTTTATTAAGAGTAAACATGAAAAGGCTATACAACAACCCACAAATTATACATGCTGCAGTATACATTCAAGGATTGAAATAATGAAAAGATTCCTTTATAAATAAAAAATTTATAACTGATAAAATTTCTTAATGTCTGTAGATACAAATATACATATGTTGTCTCCCTTGCTTTTGGAAACTACTAGGGTTTATATAGACTTCTCCCCTAGGGTCAAATAGAAAGCTTGCCTTTTAAGGTTTGGCATGATCTAACAAAGGTGACTTGTGCAAAATATTTTCCTGGTTGATACTAACGCTGGCTATAGGCAAGCTGTCCTGCCTTTTAGCCTTTTACCATTTTGGGGTGGTAGTTCTTTTTAATCTTGTCTCTGCATGGTCAACATTTTTTCTCAGTTGAGAAGGATTTTATTGAAATTCTCCCTTTGAAGTGGACACGTGGTGACGAGTGCTCAGGGAAATAAGCCTTGCACTTTCCTTTTGAATGGATGCGATCGAGAGGGACACGTGTTGGCCTAGGGTGTGTTCTCAGATTTTATTTGAATTAATTTCACTAGGGATGTGTGGTTACACCACGCGTTGGTGAGGATAGCGGCTTTAATTTTCACTTTAGCTCGTAGTGGTTAGTCAGGAGGCATTGATAGAAACCACGACCAAATTGAAGTTGCGGGGTTGTGAACCGATTGTTGTAGATATGGTCTCCTCTATCATAAAAAGGTTATGTTAGTTTATTAAGTATTCCACATATTTAGAGAAAATAATTAGAATTAGGGTGCATTATATTTCAAGTTGAATAAAGGACAATGAAGATAGTTTAGGTATACATTTGATTTATTTATATTTATCATATTTTTTTCTTCAATTTATTTTAAACTCTTTATTTTGGCATGCTTGGTGGGACACATGTCCCTATATTAACCTTTTTGGTTGAGTTTTAATCCATTTTGAAGTTGCAAATTCTTTTTTTAGGCACTAGCTATGAAAAGGTGCCCATGTTTCATAAATTAGCACCTCTATTTCATCCCTAGGAACCTCTACTCAAATCTAAGGTGTTTATGTTTGAATCTAAGATGCCTCTAATGCTCAAACTATCTTTTAGTTACTCATATTGATGCTTTTGTATGAATTTTTTTCTTGAGATATTAGGATGTTTCTTGAGGGTTTGTAGAGCATTTTGATGACTAGATCTACATATTTTTTTTTATTAAAAACATCAACATAACAAGGGTGTTGACACTTACAAAACCATAGGCCAAAGGCATAAAAGAGATTAACAACACATTAATAGAGGTGTTGGCAATTATAATTATGGCCATTAATTAAACACTAACCTCAAAGTTTGTATCCTTCCCCAGAATGGCTGCTCAAAGAACATTAGGCCACAACTGGCCACTTACAAAATAGAAGTCAAGAAGACCAATAAAAATACACAACCAAAGGGATATTGCAAAACAAAACAAGATGCAGTTAGGAAACAACCCACAAGGGTGGGGCAAGCATACAAGGAGTTTTTGAGAGGCTCCCCAAATCTTCATATTTGAATTTAAGATGGTGCCGAGACCATCCAATAATAAATAGTTGCATCACTCCAACAAAAGTTCAAGCTCCCATCTGCAAAACTATTTACCACCTCAATAAGATAAAAGAAGGGAAAAAATAATAGACTGGAGAGCCACCCACAAATCTATTCCACATCTAATCTGCCACTAAAGAGAAAAGATCACATAAAGTTACCATCAACCTCTTTCACAAAAAAAGTCTCCACCACCACAGGGGACTCTTCTACCTCGATAGGAACTATGAAAGAGGAAGTAGAAATATAATTAGAATTCCCTCACCATGACCATGATAACACACCCTGACTTAGAAGAGGAAGACTCGACATCCAGAGTAGCCCCATTGAGAAAGGCCTAGAAACCCAAATTTGAGAAAAGAGTTTCCAAATACTAGCATTGGGAAGGACCAAACCACCCCCAAAATCTCCACAAATCCTTAACCAAAAATAAATTAAGGCCATAATGATCCATTGAAAACTAATAAAAAACACCTAGCCATCAGAAAGAAGACCACTATCCATAACAACTAAAAAGGACAGTCTAGTCAAAAAGACAAAGTGAAGACTAGGGTGTTGATAACTTTAACCATAGTTCCGTCCAAAAGAGAAAAAATCCTAACACCATAAACAAAAGTGTCTATTACAAAAAATCAACAAGAGAAAAATACTACCTCAAAAATGTAGAAGGTTCTAGATCTTAACCACATGGTACTATTTTTGAAGCCAATTGCACCCCTCGAAGATGGAGAGAAGAGCATACAATTAGACTGCAAGAAGTCAACCATTTTATGGGCTCACTGGTAAGGCCCAACACTCTATTTAGATATATTTCACTTATGATAGACAAGATGGTGCACCATAAACCGCAGGAGCACAAAACCCCAACATACTAAGGGACAAGTGCACACTCAGGCTGTAGGCTTCCATAAGCAAGTGTCAACACCATTTCTCATCTCTTAGAAAAGGACAAGAAGAGAATGCCCACATACAGGACATGAGCAAAAAAACATTCCAAGCAAAGGGAATACGACCCTTTTTGACTAGCAAGCATCCAACAACCATAACCGCACATGATCCTTCTAATAAAGCCAAAACACCATGGGAAACCCTGACCAGAAAGTATATGCTACAACAAAAAGGGGAAAATAAAACACCCATTCTGACCCCTTGTACTAGCAGAATGCCCCTATGAGAACTGGAACATCTTAGGCCAAATGAAGAGAGGAAACTTAGGAATAGCCTTCATTGAGAACACAAGAGATACAACCACCAATGATGATGTAGAAAAATTTTGCATCAAATTTTTGATAGACCCTGGTGGCTACCATTAAAGTTTAGGAGTAGAAAAATGATTAGTCACACTCCCCAACCATCGTAAACACACCAAAAATTTCTAGAAGAGTCAAAAAATGTAAAATGACCAAAATGAGGAGTAGATAATTCCTTATCCCAATAAAAACCCTAGGTCAAACTCCAACAATCCCATTTCCCATAGTGGATTTTTCCACTATGCTTTGTCCCTTAGCAATGCTAAACACACACTTCACTAGAGGAGGAGAAATCACCGACATGGAGTGGGTGACTTTTCTAGGCTACACATACACCAAAAAAACCTTGACAACATGACCCACAACATGTGTGTATATGACACCAAGTAAAACATCTTCCACTATAGGGACATTGGCCATATCAGGCCAAGCCAGAAGAAAATCAACAATAACATCCACAGACACATGAGATCTCTAGGTTGTGGGTGCTCACATTCAAAAGAGTGCTTAGAAGTAGAAATTACTTCACAATCATAGACCCCCCACATAAATTTTTCACAATCATATTCGTCATGAGCATAAGGTATCCAAACCCCAACCCACCAAAACACATAAACTTCTACAAAGGAGACGCCACTCAGAGAAACAATAAAGATTTAATGAAAAAAAGATTGTGCCACCCACAAACCATTTGTTAACCAAGAGACAAAAAAAATGGATCCACTACAAAAGGTAGAAAGGGCATTGAACAAAAGCCTATATCCACCCATCACAAGTATGTTGACTTCCAAATGAAGCCAATCGAGAGCCACCATATCCTAAACACATTCAAAACCATCTAGATCATTATCATCCACATTAACATCAACAAAATATGGAACCCAAGCACCCACAGGGACTAAAGAAGCCCCCACCAGGCATAACCAACCAACATCCTCCCATAGAGGAATGGTCGGGACAAAACACGTGACCACCAAATAAAAGACCCCCTTAAATTCATCAAGATCATCATCTTTCTCAACATCCTCCCCCTCTACAATTTCAAATTTTGAAAATCCTCCCTCTCTCATCTTCTCACTCAAAGCCATTTTTTCTCATTCAAATGTTAGAGGAGTTGTTTACTTGATCTACATGTTTAGACATCTCTAACACTCTAGTTTTATAGGTTTACTAAGTTCTTGAATACAGTTATGTCAACTTCTTCACTTAGAATAATGAAACCAACCATAAAATATTGCTATTACGTAGGACCACAATAGAAAATTCATGCCTCCCACTTAGTATCGCAATCCCCTCACTTGTTCCCTTATAGAGCAAGGGGTGGAGTATAAAAAAAAAATAGTTTGGCTTTAAATATGTTTTCATATGGGCAGTGTCAATTTATTGTAATCTCTTTATTTTGGCATACTTGGTGGGACCCATGTCCCTAGATTAACCTTTTTGGTTGAGTTTTTATCCATTTTGAAGTTACAAATTATATTTTTTTAGACACCAGCTATGAAATAGTATCCACGTTTCAAAAATTGGTACCTTTGTTTCGTCTTGAGGAACCTCTACTTCAATCTAAGGTGCCTCTATTGCTCAAAATATCTTTTGTATGCAAATTTTGGCTTGAGATATTAGGATGTTTCTTGAGGGATTTTGGAGCATTTTGGTTTCTTGATCTACATGTTTCCATATCTCTAACACTCTAGTTTTATAGGTTTATAAAGTTCTTGAGTTATTTTAACTAGGGTTTTTTTTGCAAGCATATTCAAGTGGGTTGCTTTGGCAACTAAATTAGGAAATTTTGAGCTTTTAAAAAAAACATTTTATCACTCTAACACTCTATTTTAAAGGTTCTATCACTTGGTTGTTGTAGATCTTAGGCTTTTGCTACGTTTTCTTAGCTTTTCATAAACTAGCGTTTCTAGGTCTTTCTTGTGGCCACTTGTATTTTTTTGTTGGGTTGATTTAGCAAGATATCTATTTGGATTAAAGATCTTTGTGGAAGAACACTTTTTGGCCTTAAAAGCTTTATTTTTTAAGGTACAATTTTGCCTTAGTAGCATAGAGAGGCACCTATGTTGCAATATTAGGCACCTTTATGTCATCCTAAGGTGCCTCTTATTTAATAATTTGTACCTTTATTTCAATCTAAGACAAAAACAAAAATAAAAAAAATAAAAATTTCTATGCATTTTTTGTATTTTTTTTTTCACTCCTTCGCTTTTGTTCTACAAAATTGTGCCTTTGTTTCACATAATTTATCCTATGTCTCATATTGCAATTCTTATGTTCAAAATTTTTCTTACAATGTTTGGATAAAACTTGTTTTATTGGTTGATTAACGAAGTGGTGTATTTTTTTACACTTGTACAATATTTGATTAATTCAAGCTACTAAGGTTTGATGTAGAGTAATGTAGATTCCATCTGCACAGGATGGCCCCCATTACCTTCATTGCTAGTAGCACAACCACATCATATTCCTGCGAGCCTCTTCAAACAACATACCCTTCTTCAAATTTCAAACTCTATGACTGGCCTAAAACCTTTCAACCAGTTTGAATGTCTTGCATCTTCGCTTGAAGCTTATCCTCCACAACGCCCTTTAACGCGACACATGTCCCACAATTTATCTTACCAATCAATAAGGCCATCAACATGACATTACTAGAATATTCTATGTCACAAGACTTCCACGACTAACAAAAATTTCATCAAGTGTCACAAAGGTTGTCAGTATGTTAGTCGACACAATCATAGTCTTTGTTGTAACCGCCCTGAAGGACGAGTTTTTCATCTACAGCTAGCAAGATGCTACTAGCATCCAATGAGATAAATACACTTTCCCATGTCATGGACCAGAAATAAAATCATACCTAATTTTTTGGCACACTAACAGATTGTAATCATAGAAATCACGTTGTAAGTTTTTCATAAAAATATTTTCTTCAGTAATGACATTTATTAAAGATGTGGGATCAACAAGACAACCACAAGTAGGTATCTTAGCAATCCTATAATATATATAAAGGGGACCATCAAGAGATTTAATCATTTCAGAATCATCAAAGGTGATTAAAGTTTCCCTGGGTCACTTACCCTTAGTTTGTTTTTGAGGTTTAGGTGGAACTGGAAGTTGAAGTAGAGGTGAAGGTTCTTGAACAGTAGGTTGAAACAAGACAACACACTCCACATGATTAACAATGTGATTAAGATCATCCATCTTTGAATCGTAAACAATATCCACAGAAGATGGTTGAGCTATGGTATTAGTATCATGTGTAGGTAAAGGATTCGTATAGATTTGAAGGTTTTGATTAGGAGGAGAAATAGATTTATTCCCACTACCATCAAAATTATCAACAGAAAAAGCTTTAGAATCAATTAAATCTTGAATTTTATGCTTTAGAGAATAACATTTTTAAGTATCATGGCCATTCTAGTGATGGTATTGACAAAAATATTTAGAATTGAAGGATTTGGATGCTATCGTGGTAGGGAGAAGAGGTCGAATAGGAGGCAACGTAATCATATTAGCACTTAACAACCTACTCATTATAGAACGCAAAGTTTCAGAGAGAGAGAGGAGTAAACGTACGATTCATATGGAAAGCAGTGGATGCAGAAGTGACATTATTGGATGTAACAACAACTTGATCAGCAACCACATTCGTCTGTTTATTAATCTTGACATAATTGTTAGGTTTATGAAAATTATTAGGATTAGGAGCATTGTCACTCTTATCAATTGGAATAGGAGCCATTGGAGTGTTGCTCTCAAATTGACTCACTTGTAACTGATAATGGTGAAGTGCTGCACAAAGTTGTTGAAAAGCGATAAATTCAGTAAGCATAATCTTATCTCTAATATCCTTTTGTAAATTTGAAATAAACATGTGTTGAATATCAATATCAGGAACATGATAAGAAATCTGAGCTTATAAATACTTAAATCTACCAATGAAATTAGTCAAATTTTCCTTAATGTTTTGTTTACAATGCATTAAATCGGTTAAGGAAACTTGTGGACCAATATTATTTTGAAATCGTTGGATAAAGGTATTAGCAAGTTTAGGAAAAGAATCAATTGAATAAGGAGGTAAAGAACAATACCATTGCAAAGCCTTATCACAAAAATTTCTAGCAAATAATTTAGCTAAAATCCTATGGTCATGAGCATAGTCACTACAAAGGATTTGAAATGTTTTAACATGAGTGACAGGATCACCTTTACCATTGTAATTCTCAAGATGAGGCATATCGGCTTGTTGAGGGACAATAGCATGAATGATGTCTAAGGATAAAGGACTACCCATGTCACATGTAGGAATGCTAAACTTGGATTGGGTTAAGGATGCAAGTTTTTGTTGTAAAGATGACATAGTTTGAGACAAACTAATGATTTTGGAGTCATTAGAGGAAACAGGTGGCATAGAAATATTAGGAACACTAGGAAAAGTGTAGGAAGCAGCAGGAATAGAAGACACAACCGATAGAACATTAGGAACCACAGTTTGAAGGGGATTAGAATAAGTAAAAGGCACACTATAATATGAAGGTTGTGAGGTAGGTAGAGATACTAGTGGAGCACTCAAAGGAATAGATGAAATTGGGATTGATGTAGTCATCAAAGGAGGAGTATAAGTAGGAATGCTAGGAGCAGAAGAAGGTCCTTGACTAGTGATAGGAGGTGTATATCCTAACTCTTGAGCCTCTTGAGCTAAAGGTTTAACATTTGAATGCA
>MU225437.1:1841368-1877850 GCA_018584345.1 Thuja plicata
TATATATATATATATATATATGGCCAACCTTAGTTCATGATCCCTCAAAAAATTCATCTAGGGTTGTACAAAGAAAGGAATATATTCTTGGAACAATTTGAAGCTGAGGATTAGAGCTCACACTTTTTTAGAGCTCCCCTTCTTTTTGAGAGATGAAGAGGTATTTCCTACGCAAGCGCGAGAGGTTTCTGAACCTTAGATTGAAAAGATAATTCCTTAGGAGTTGTATCTTGGCGAATCAAACATGGTAGAGGTGTAGAGATCACGAACATGCCTGCTAACTTGGGGCATGAGAAAACAAAGGATGAGGACATGCTCTTTTGGGATGACATTGAAGAAATTTTGTAAATTTCTCAGAAATAATGTTCTAAAGACTCAGCAAGAGACTTCCCAATAGTATGCATTTGTAGAGCTAGTGATAGCTACTGTCAAGCAAAAAATGAACATTATCCCTAAAAAAAATCATTCAAAACACATTCAGGGATGTACAATCAAGTATTTTTTAGAATTCACATCTCACCAATCAATCTAGGTCTTGGTCACATAAGAGCATGAGGAGAATTCTTTCAAAGTTAGTACATCATCCCATGAGACTTTAGAGGATTGTCCTAAAATGGATGCTTATATAGTTTTCCCTAATGTGTTACATAAAATATATATGTGTTCATATTTTTCCTAAACTTTCTCAAAATGTTATTGAAATGTTATTTAAATATAAAAAGCTAGGTTGCAAGAGTAGTTATTTCTGCATTCCTGTAAATGGGTCTTTATAGTTTATTCTCATCTTCAGTTAGTGTAGGTAGGTAGGTTTCAATTTCCAAAAGTGATACAATATGTGCCACGTGTCCAACAACCCCATGTATAGTCATTTTTCTTTTGTGCTTTTGTGTAGTCATTTTGTTTTCAGGGATCTAATGAATACATGTAGATATTACACGCTTATTGTCATCATAAAATTCAATATGCATTTGACATGACAAAAATAATCATTTGCTATTTAACTCACTTTTTGTTAAAAACAAACATGCCAGTGCTTGGGATGAGTTTTGTTACTCAGGTGTATGTTCAAGTATAGATATTTCTTAACTTACTACTGATTCTGTATGCGGTAGTAGGTCCCTTGCTATGAAAAATTACCATTCTACACACATTAAAGTCATTGCAATTTAAAAAATAATTAAACATGTGATAAAAGAAAGGAAATGATGAAAAGTAAGAAGATCTTGGCATAAAAGAGATGAAAAATATATATATCTATTCATAAATGGGCATATTTTTACAAGTACAAAATGGATTATCCTTCACATTTCATCATTTACACTTTTGTTATAGAAAAAAAATCAAATTACAAAAAGATGTTTTTATTTCCACTTTCAGTTCAGGTCATGCATTGCTAGAACCAGGGCTATTCCCAACAAGGTCACCCTTGCTGCCTCCAACATCCCCTAACTCATTTCCTAAGCCAAAGAACTCTTCATCATGTGACTCGTTGTCTGTAGAATCCCACCCCTTCTTGAAGATGACCCACAGTTGAAACTCTTCCAACCACTCCATGTCAGGGTCCTTAGTCATATTTATAAATCTCCTTAGAAAATTGGCTCCATGTCTCACGTAACATTGGTGCACAATGAGTGCCCTGGTGCAAAAATTAGAAGAAGAGGCACTCATGACACCTTTGTCTCATTCTCTAGGAAAACCCTCAAATTTGTTTCCAACAACAACCCAAACCCATAGTGCGTGGTTCCTAGAACATCTTCTAGACCCTCATAGTAATCCATATCAAAGATCCCAATGCTGAGAAATTCAATAATATCTCAAGGTTCACCCAAATCTAGAAAATAATTGATGAATGTAGATGAAATATCAATATTAACCCTATAGAAATCTTATATATTCAAAAAATGTTCACCCAACACCCATTTTATTATGACAAGAACCAATTCATCATTGGTGCCAATCAGAGTTATGAGCCTACTATCAGTAATGTGACCTAAGAAGAAATTATGTGATCTAGTGGTGGTAAGCCTAACAGGTGTACCCATACTTCCCTAGATGAGATACTCACAACCTACACCTAAGACTTACTAAAATTACTACAACTATGTGTCATCTCATGAAAGTGATGCCCTTTTTATAGAGAAGACCTTTTCGCACAAAAAAACATTTAGTCTGCTTCGGAGAGGTCATTTTAAGAAATTTAAGTACCGAGATCATTTTCCAAGGACACCAATTGATTTTTTCTCAGTTAGCGTGCTCTCTTTTGGTTGTTGATAGTGTTGTTAGATGAGATTTCATACTTCTCAATTTACAAAAGATAAGTAAATGCATTTAATTCTAAATTAGAATGAAAGATTATTTTTTATATTCTTAGTGTATTGAATCTGTTTTCGAGATAGGCAGCATTAATATCTATCATTTCATGATAAATGATATTATTTGACGGGATTTTTCACAAATCCACATTAATTTCCTAGAGTAAAAAGATGAGATATATTTATGACGTGTTGCTAAGTGAAAAATTAGGGGCTATTCTACTACCAACTTGAGGAAATGAATTTTATTGTCAACTTGCATTTTAAAAAGGAAAAAAAAGGTTAAAAGAATCTAAATGGAAAAAAACATGCAATTTCAAGCTTTGATAATAACTCTATCGGGGCTATGGATGTCCAACTAGCAATAGAGCAATGTTAGCGGGTGTCAAGATGATATCCTTGTTGGGGCTATGAATGCTTGACTAATAACAAGGCTCTATCCAATCGGCTATGGAATAAATCCCATCTACGTAGATAAGAAAGTGAGAGGAAATTATCTGGTCTCCTTATTAAAGGGAAGAATGAATTCACTGTGCACAAGAATCTACGGATAATTTCATTTTCATTCTGATTCTATTGACCGATATTTTGATTATCAACGCTCATGAATTATTGATTATCAATTATAAAGTTACATTATAAGGACTGAGATAAAGGCATTTACTCATTTTCTTGGTTTGGAGTACCCTTCTCTTTTAACTCTGTTTGGTGTACCTTTTTGTTGATGTTTGACAAAGTTAATGTGTTTTGGCTATCCATATGTGGTGCTTTGCTCTCTATCTTTCCTCACATGACCCTCTTCATTTTCCTTTATGGCTTGGATCCTTCCTGTACCTTCTGTGTTGTGGTGGTAATCAAATTTGTTTCCTCTTGTTCAAAATGGTCCCTGACTATTTTCAATTTATTTGCAGGAAGTACCTCAATGCAATCTTGAACCTGAAATGCTCCATCTTCATCAAGCCTATGGCTCACTATTGATACCCAATAAGAAATGACATAAGTGAGTTGTCAATTCAATAACACCCAACAGATATGGCATCCACAGTAAACTAAATATTTTGAGTTCTCTCATGGTAGGTTGAGATCCCCTAAAAATTGCCAAGAACTGTAGATTCCATCTACATGGGTTGGCCCCCATTACCTTCATCGACAACACTGCAGCCACCTCATATGTACGTGGGCCTCTTCTAAGAAAATTCCCCTCTTCAAAGTTTAAATTCTCTGACTGGCTCACCATGTGTCAATCAGTCATAATATCTAGCATCTCCACTTGAAGCTTCTCCTGCACAACGCCTGCTAACACGACATATGTCCCACAATTGATCTTACCAATCAATGCGGAAATCAAAAGGATATTCCTGGAATATGCTATGTCATGAGACTTCCACGACTAATGAAAATTCAAACAAGTGTCACAAATTTGACATGTTTGTTAATGGACATAATCATAGTCTTTGTTATAACCACCCACAACGACAACTTTTTCATCTACAAATGGAAATTAGCATGACGGTAGCGTCCAATGAGAGAAATACACTTGCCCATGACATAGACCAACAATAAAATCATGCCTAATTTTTTGGCATACCAATAGATTGTAATGAAAAAATGGTCATTTCTTTGATCAAAGTGGTTAGAGGTTAATTACTCAATTTTCATTATTGTTAGAATATAATTCTCATTGTTTTGAGAAGACAAAGGAATTATTAAAAAATAATCATAAATTCATAGTAGTTTTAATTCTTGTCGAAAGGACTCCATGGATTTTCATTTGAAGGTGTATGTTGTAGTATCTGTATCATGAAGCTTACTCTCTAGCCTTGGCATGTTTTCTCTTAATGAAATATAGATATTGTGCCTATGTTTCCTTTCTCCCTTTGTTAATGTGTGTCTTGTTCTAACCCTTTATGTGTTTGATCTAGTTTTCTTATGTTGGTATAATAATTTTATATTTAATCAGGTGTATTTGTGATCACACATGTTTATTTCTCATCACAATGCATCTAGAATAGAAGATGACTTGTTCCATTTACAACCTTCTCCTCAGGAACATTTATTTAGATGGGTTTTTATCTTTTCACCCAACCCTTATAGGAACTATTTCTATCCAAAATCGAGAGCCCATTCTTGGTGTCTCTTGTTTAATTTCTGCTTAGAGATAGACTTCTTGCATTGAGTCTCAAGGTGATTAGGTCTACACACTCCTTAGGATTTTTGAATCTTTATTGGGACCTTTGCAGGTGCTTCTGAATGTTGAGATTTGAATATTCCATTCTATGTCATCTAGAATTTTTATGTTTCATTCTCTTGGCCAACAATGAAGGGTCTGTGGTGCATCATGTCTTTTGGGTAAAGATATGAATCTATGACTGGCGAGGGTCAAATATCTAAGAATTTCATCTTAAAAATTCCTAATTATGTAATGAAAATATTTTTTATATTGGTGAATCATCTCCCCTTAGCTTAGTTTTCTTGTGAAAGGTTTCCCTCTCCCCTTTCCTTTAAACCCAATATGAAGAGTCGACTTCTAAAACCGTGAAGGTTGTTTCACAAGGCACAATTTTTCCCACTCCTACAAAGCTTCCCAAATGCCCTTATTTAGGCATGAACCTCTTAGAGATCAACATGTACATCTAGACACCCTAAATTGGTCAACCAAAATCCACATGGTCAACCAAGGTCAAAAGGGGTCAAATCAAGTCAACATCATGGATTAAAAGAAAAAGCCATGAATTAATTTAATCTAATCCAAAAGGGGATTAATTAAAGTATGTAATCGATTAAACAAATTAGTTATATAGTTCAAATTAAATAAATCAAATGTAACCCTTTAAAACCCATTACATGGCTAAATTGATTAATTGATTGATTTAATTAAATCCTAATTAATTTCAACAAAGGGGACAAAGAATCAAATAGCCAATGAGAAGAAGGGATGAAGAACACATGGATCTTCTCCAAGGATTTTCTATCTTAGCCACTCATAGGATTTTATATCCTCACCACTCCTTTTTTCATCTTGTCCCCCTATTTGATACCCATCACTTAACCTTGACCTCAACTCTACCTTAACCTTGGTTAATCAAACTCACCCCCTGCCTTTGGAAATTCCTATAAATAGGATGATTTTCTTAGTGTAAAATTACCAATTCACAGTTAGAGTAAGAATTCACATTCAAATGGCATATCTAATTGGGTATTTAGAATTGAAGCATTCTTGAATAGTCTTGTTATAATGGAAAAATAATTCATGTTTACATAGAGTTTGAGCATAGAATAGGGCATTTCATCTCAATTTGCATCTTAGATTCATATTTTCATCATCATTAGGACAATTCTCATTCTAGAGGCTGTCACGTTAGGATGCTTTGCAGCTGAGAGAATTCATTTAATCCTTCTAGATAGAGATCCACAAGACACTCTTAATTTGCTTTCACTTTCAAAGTTGATTAACCTAGTTATATCTTTCAAAGTTTGATTGAAAAGTATGTTAAACTAATGTTTCATGCAGGTTTGTGAATTGTAGGTTTATGAACTACATTTGACACCCACCATGGAGCTCAAGCCTCACTTTATAAACATCAATTTTGAAGAATTTACATTGTAAATTCTCTAAAATCATCAGAAACTCGCACCTAGTCCAAAGAATATCACACCTGGTCTGAAGAATCTCGCACCTGGTATGTCACAACTCACACTTGATCTTTGAAATATAGCATCCTAATAGTGAAATCTCACACCTGGCACAAATAATATCATACCTGGTACAAAGAAGCTCATACCTGGTCCAAAGAACCTCACACCTGGTCCAAAGAAGCTTGTATTTAGTTTTTGTTTATAAATAGACTCTATTTGAGGGTTAGGTTCTAAATTCTATCATTTAGTGAAGTTTGCATAGCATTTAGGAATATTTGCATATCATTTGGAAACTTGGCATCTCACTTCAAGAAAATTTGCACATCTTTTGGAAACTTTGCATCTCACTTAGTGAAAATTTGCATATCTTTTAAACTTTGCATCTCATTTAGTGAAAAATTGAATATCTTTGGAAAAATTTGCATTTCATTGTGTGAAATTTGCATATCATTTAGGATATTTTGCATAAACATTTGGTAATTATTGAGTTGCATCTGGTCTGTTCTGAGTTGCATCTGGTCTGCGTTTAGTTGCATTCGGTCTATTTCGAGTTGCATCTGGTCTGTGCTTAGTTGCATTTGGTATGTGTTTAGTTGCATTTGGTATGTTCAGAGTTGCATATGGTCTATTCTGATTTGCATCTGATTTGTCTTGAGTTGCATTTGGTCTGTTCTGCATTGCATTTGGTTAATGATAAGAAACATCAAATTCAAGTTGTATAATTGATAAATTTAATAATTAATTGTTTGTTTTTTGATGAATTGCAATAATTAAAAGGATCAAGTAAATAAAAACTCAAAAATCAATACACAAATCACATGATTATAATCAAAGGAAAGAGACAAAGAAGCTATACAAAGAAGCAAAATTGATACAATTAGTGATTGGATTTGAAACACTGGAAGAAAGGATTCAAGCACAAAATAGGTATTGGAAGATCACTAACCTTTACCAAGAATTTTATAACATGTCATATAGTCCTTTAGATACTTCTCTCACCTGAATATAATACATATTAAAGTTCAAAAAGCAAATTTTAGAGTACCAGATTATTGGAAAGAGAAGGAATCTAAAAGATTGAATAAATATGCTAAACAAATACATAATGCAAACATAGTGGAAATCTTAGAAGAAGAAGAGAAATCCTATGAACATTGCATCAAAATTCTCAAACTCCATCAAACTAAGTTTCCATCTTTGGTTTAAGTATTTGTTCATTCATTTGAGGTGGATTTGGTTTCAATTTTTCTTCAGTTTGTTTTTCTTGGTTGTTGAAACTAACATTTTGGGGAGAAAACTTGGATGCTAAGGAGAGGGAAAATTCACCACTAGGTGAGTATATAAAAAGAAAAATAAACAAAATCATAAATGCGCCTAGCCTTTTCTAGCATCAAAATGAGGTATTCCTAAATCCTTATGCATTTTGTTTAAATTGTGGCAATTTCATTCACACATCTAGCTTAAGGTAAAAGAGAAAATTGAAATCTTGAGTGAAGCATCAGGAATATACTCTTCACCTTTGGTGAATCAAACTCCTTGACATGCTAAATTTGGGATATAAAGGAGCTAAGTAATGAACCAAACACCTAATTAAGACTTCTTGTTGGTGGATAAAGAGTTCTAAGGTATATGCTCTTCACTCTTTGGGTGAATCAAAAAACCAAAAACACTTTAATCCCACTAGATTAAAGAGGCTTGGAATGAACTTTGTTAATCATTTTTAGAAGTGAGGAAGTATTAGGGATATTCTCTTCGCCCTTTGGGTGGATCAAAATCCTAAACCTACTTATGCATTTCATTTCTTTCTTTCCATATACTTGCTAGATATTTAGTGGGCCTTCCTCCTAAGATTTTCCTTATCAAGGACAGTGAGAGGGAACGACCCAAGTGGGATACAACCATTTTTAGCCATGGAAATCCAACCCGTCATGGTAATCCAACCCACTATAAAAAAATACATTCATCCTTATTAGGTGAGTTAAAGAAAGACTTGAGAATCATACCTCCTCTAGTAGTCCTTTGGGATTGCACAAAATCATGTTTTTATGCTTGTGGGAGGCCTCTGTAATGGGGGATAGACTCAAGTCTTTTTGAATGGAATCTTGATTACAACATGGTTAAGTAGCAAGCATACCTTTTTAAACCTTGTTAAACCAAATTGACCATAGGTAGCTTGACTGAATTGTTTTCTTGTGGAGACTTTTTCAAAAACATCCAAGAATATACACTTTTATAAAAAAAATTTAGAAGTTAAAGAACATGTGTATTTGTGGTTGCTATGCTTGATGATACATGATCTTGAAAAAAATACAACATACATTTGAAAGATCCAAAGTTCACACAAATAATCATTCTTCTCAAGTGAATACTTCTTCAACAAAATTTATCAATTCTTTTTCATGTCGGTTTGGACAAAATCTCCTCATATTAAATTGTCTTTAGAAAAGGATGGAACCATGCTAAGAGAAGAGATAACCTATTTGGAAGAGACTCCTCATTCTCCTTATCAACCCTTTCAAGAGAGAAATCAAGACGAAAAATTAGGAGAGATCTCAATGGAAACTAACACATGGTTTTAAGCTAATAACAATAGATAAATCAATAATGACCATAATGAAGAATTGACCGAAGAAAAGGTCAATGAAGCATCTCAAAATCCTATGTTCATGAAAATGATGGAAAAAATGTTAGAAAAGGAAAAGGATAAATATTTTCTAAACTTGGCTCAATTAGGAGTAAAAATTCCTCATAATTTTGACACATCCCAATTAACAACGGATGAGGAAGAAGATACTCCTTTAAAAGCCATGAACCAACAAATCAAATCCCTACAAACTCAAATGGATAGAATGAAGAAAGAGGCAGCCCCCAAAAAATTCTCAATTGAAGCTATTTTCCCTTTTCCATTTGATAAAAACTTGTTTATGAAACCTTTTCCGCAAAACATGGTTTTTCCTAGGTACGACAAATATATGGGTACAACAGACCCACAGGACCATATAAGGGAATTTGGAACCTTAGCATGAAATTTATACACGAACCTACCTATTTGATGAGGTTGTTTCCCCAAAGCCTTGGTGGGTCAACAATAGAATGGTTTTCAAAGTAACCTCTGGGTATAAAGACTTTTGAGGAATTAATATCCAAGTTTGTTTATCAATATTCCTACAACATCGAATGAGAAATTACCATGTTAGATCTATGCAATACCAAGAAAAAAATGGGGAAGCCTTTTTGAGCTTTCTACAAATGTGGAGAAGAATCTTTGCCAAATATCCATGAAGTATACCTGAAAAGGAAAAAATGGATATATTTATAAACAATTTACCTTTCCAAACAACAACAATACCTTCAACAAAAATTCTTCAAACAATACTAATAATGATAAATCAAAGTTTTGGATGAAGAATACAAACAAAAATGTAGTCAATGATGGAGTAGTGGAAGCTCACAATCTTAAACCAAAAAATTTCAATCTTTCAATGGGTTCTACTAATCAGACTAATAATGTTAACCAATCCTCCAATAATCCTTTTAACAATGCAAACAGTTCCAACAAAAATCAAGGAAGTGCTAAGCCTAGACCTAATTTTATGACTCAATTTACTCGAGGACCATGAAGAAAGTTTACTCCATTGGGGGAACCACTTGAGTCAGCCCTAAGAACACTTGTTGCCATTAAAATTATAACTTTATCGGAGGTGAGACCATATGAACCTCAAGTAAATCATAATGGTGGAGTGATTCTAATCATTGTGAATATCACCATTATAAAGGGCACACAACGAATGATTGTATGAAATTGAAACATGTGGTGCAAGACCTCATTGATAATGGTATTACTAAGGTTGATGGGCCTAAGAATAATGAAGATCACACGACCTTTAAAACTCCTTTCCTAAATAATGATAAGGGTGAATCTTCAAAGACTAATCGATATAATCGAAAGGGAGATCATAAGGTAAATTTTTCTCACACCTATGAAAATAAAATCAATTATTTATCCAGTTATGAGAACACTGTTAATGTCATAGTTATCAAAGATAAAAATAAATAAAGATCCCACAAATGTAATCACTCGGGGGTAAGCATCAAAAGTGATTCTACCTGGAACTTCCAACATTGTGACAAGACCTAATACTTCATCATTTCCTTCCAAGACCTATAATTTCATGGATCAACTTCAAAAAACTCCCACACAAATTTAAATCTTGGAGTTGTTAAAAATATCACCCACACATAAAGAGATATTGGAAAAAGCTTTGGTAGATACAATGGTTCCTACCGATCTAGATGTGGAGCAATTTTGAAATATGGTTAGTCATCTTATTGCACCACATTGCCTATCCTTTTTAGATAAAGATGACATGTCCTTAAATCATCTACAATATTTTCCCTTGCGTATATAAGTCCTAATCCAAAAGAATAGGGTAAAAAGAGTCCTAATTGATGGAGGTGTTGGCCTAAAAATTTGTACTCTAAATTTGGTCAAAGCCTTGGGATATTCTGAAGAATTAGTGGATCCAAAAAGAAAAATAAATATTAAAGCATATGATGATGAGGAGAGATTTTCCAAAGGAACGATCATTTTACCTATTCGGGTAGGACCTATTAAAAAATAAATAGTTTTTCAAGTACTTGATCTCAAGTTGACCTACGACATATTGTTGGGAAGGCCATGGATACATGAGATGCAAGCCATTCTATTTACCTACCATAAATTTTTGAAATTTCCTTATTTTGAACATGAAATAACTATTAGTGGGGATCTTAACCCATTTCAATACTGTAATCATATCAAACCGGTTACAAATTCCTCTGTACCCCAAAATAATGAGGCTTCTACATCTACCTCACATTCAAAACAAGATAAGGAGGTAGTTCCTAGGATAAATTCACCCACCACATAAAAGGATAAAGAAGATCCCAATGATAAGCCCACTACCTCAAGTCATGAAGAAACTATTCCTTCTCTCTCTAACAAAGGTTACAAAAAAGTGAGTTTTCTAAACACAAATAAATAAAACCCTAATTCCTCAACATCAAATTCTGCCAAGAGGGATCACAATTAGAAAGAGAAGAGGAAAAAGTGGAAAATTGCAAGAAGATGGACACCATGATGAAAAACTTTGAAAAACAATGCAGGATAAAGAAAAAAGGAGTTGGAGAATATTCTATTTCATTCATGGATATGACAACTTCTCCTAAATCACATGGTAAACCCTTGGTCATACCCAATCAAACACTTCCTCACAATTATAATTATAATTTTGTTAGAGCCACTACTCCAGCAAAGATAGAAGAAGACAATAATGTTTTAAAATGGTTATACAAAGATGAGGAAGGAACAAGTGAAAGTGTGCGACACATTAGTATTCCCACACATCAATATGGGAAAGGATTTGATATCATGCAAAATATGGGTTACAAAGGAGGAGGACCTTTAGGAAAAAGAAATAGAGGGTTTTTAGAACCTATATAAGCCCCCATGGAGGTCAAGTGAGGAAAAATCAGGAATATGATATCATGAGAAAGGTAATCGTCAAAATAATTTCACTAATCCTTATGAACACATTAACATGTTGGATTCAGAAAGTGAAGATGATTCAAAAGGATATGAATGTGATTAATTATTAGAGGCATATTGTCATGATAAAGATGTAGATGTTATTTATTCTTACACTTCTACACCAAAGGAAATTCCAAGTAAAAACCAAGAATGGGTAGGAGAGCCTTATGTGCCCTCTTTCTTAGGAGAATCTAACTCTAGGTTTAAGGTACAACAATTTTTCCCACAAGAAACTTGAGAGGAATCTAGTGAGTGATATTTTGATCCTAGCTCTATGGACCATCTTGAGGAAAAAAATGTTATTGATTTTTGAGATATAATGTATGAACCTGTAAATGAAATCATGACCCTAACTCCCATTGACTTAAATTTACCAATTGATCCTTTACCCCTTGTTCATCCTAAATTGATTGATTGGGACCAACTCGAGACAAATGATATACCAAAATTCCAAGATGATCATGCCATATCTCTATACCTAAATGCAGTTGACCTTCCTCCACCAATGAATCATATCAAGAGGTAGAAATGGAGGGAAATGTCAATTTTATTCGTCATCAAGAGAAAAAGAAAATGAAAAAACAATAAAAGATATAGTGATGAAAACCACCATGTGGCAGTGCTAGATCAAAAAATAGTAAAAATAAATGATGTATCCAAAGGTGAAAACCCAATTATCACACCTACGGATGAGAGAATTCAGATTTTACCTAACCATCATGAAGAAAGATCAACTATCTTGATAGAGCCAACATAAAAGATCAACATTGGATTAAAGACAGAACCAAATGTTATTCATTTAGCTACATCTTTGTCTATAAAATAAAGGGATAAATTCATTGAGTTTTTCAAAGAAAGACAAGTGAATTTTGCATGGTCCTCTACTAATATGACAGGATTGGACCCAAATCTAATAATGCACCATCTCAACATAGCTCCGGGAGTTAAACCAATAAGGCAAAACTTGAGAAAGATGAATCCACATGTGGCATTATTGGTTAAAGAAGAGTTAAAGAAACTCTTGGACACATGATTTATTAGGTCTATTGCATATGCAACTTGGATCTCCAACATTGTCCTTGTTTCCAAAAGTGACAAAAGCATACGGATTTGCACCGACTTTAGGGATTTAAATAAAACATGTCCCAAAGGTGATTTCCTGCTTCCTAACTTTGATACTATAGTAGATCAGACAGTGGGGCATTCTATGTTTTTCTTAACAGATGGGTTTAGTGGCTGTAATCAAATAAAGATAGATCCAGAAGATCATGATAAAATAGCTTTTACATGTCATTGGGGTACTTTTTGCTAGAATGTGATGCCATTTGCTCTTTAAAATTTAGGGGTAACCTATCAAAGGGCCATGACTACCATATTCCATGACATGATGCATACATTTATGGAATACTATGTAGATGATATTCTTGCAAAATCTTATACCTAATAGAACATCTACCTATACTTGATAAAATCTTCACAAGATTGGAATAATTCAATGTAAGGCTAAATCCTAAAAAGTGTGCCTTTGGTGTTCAATCTGGAAAATTGTTTGGGATATATTGTGTCAGAAAGGGAGTAGAAGTGGATCCTAATAAATCTTAGGCCATTATGGAAGTGGGGGAACCAATAAATATTAGTCAATTAAGGTCTTTTCAAGGAAGGCTACAATCTATTAGAAGATTCATATCCCAATTGGCGGAAAAATGTCATTCCTTTACTCAATTATTGTAAAAAGATATCCTTTTTCAATGGGATAGTAAATGTGAAGAGGAATTTGCTCTGTTAAAGAAATACTTGGCAAATCCTCTAGTGCTAATGGCTCCAATACCAGGAAAACCTTTAATTCTATACATATCAGCAATTGAAAATTCATTGGGGGCCATGTTAGCACAAGAAGATGAAAAAGGAAAAGAAAAAGAAATCTACTATATTAGTATAACTTTAGTCAAATATGAACTCAATTATACTTGTTCAGAAAGAGCATGCTTAACAGTCATCTTTGTATCTCAAAAGCTCTAACATTACATGCTGGCACATAAAATATGACTTATTGCTAAAATAGATCCACTCAAATATCTTCTTATCAAATCAACTCTCATAGGGAGGTTAGCCAAATGGGTATGGTATTGAGAGAGTTTGACATTGAGTATGTGGACCAAAAATCTATTAAGGGACAATTGTAGATCAACAAGAAGAATCACCACTCTCAAGTGAGGAACCTATTCAAGTGGAGTTTCCAGATGTAAGTATCCTTACTAGTGAGCCAAAGACATGGAATTTATACTCAGATGGATCCTATACTCAACATGGCTCGGGAGCAAGAGCTCTCTTCATTACACCCCAAGGTTGCACGTTCCCCACATCATTCAAATTTCTATTTCCCCACACCAATAATATAGCAGAGTATGAAGTTCTTGTGATAGAACTCAAAATGGCTTTAGAATGGAGGATTACATAAATAAAAATTTATGTAGATCCCCAATCAATCATCAATAAGATTAATGATGAATACCAAACTAAATATGACAAGCTCATGAATTATAAAAGGATGATTGATGACTTCAAAAAGTATTTTTTATTGATCACATTTGAGAAAATCCCCAGAGCAGAGAATAAAGCAGCTGATGCCATGGCCACACTAGCTTCACTATTGCAAATACATGATCAAGGTGATAGATATTAGTTCTTGGTGGAGAAATTGGTAAAACGTGGATACGATCATCTTGATTCACAAATCATTTTCCTACTTGTGGGTCATGGCTCTACTTGGTATGGTCCTATTTATACATATCTCAAAGATAACATCTTACCTTTAGACCAAACTCAAAATGATAAATGAAACCTTATATGCCAAGCCTCGCGCTTTACCATTATTGCTGACACATTGTATCGCAAAGGTCTTGAGGGAATGTTACTTAGATGTCTAGAGAGTGAGTAATTGAAAACTGCTTTACATGACATTCACGAGGGGATTTGTGTGTCACACTCGAGTGGATTTAACTTAGCAAAGAAACTTCTTAGGATGGGGTATTATTGGCCGACCATGGAAAAAGATGCATGCCAATTTGTGAAAATTTGTCAAAAGTGCCAATATCATGGGAACTTGATACATGTGCCAACACAAGAATTACATCTCATTACTACACCTTGGCCTTTATATCAATGGGGTTTTTGATTTGATAGGGATGATATATCATCCTTCTTCTAATGGGCACAAATACATTATCACTGCAAATGAATACTTTACAAAATGGGTGGAATTTGCACCCTTAACAACTGCAACTGGAAAACAAATTTCCATGCTTATCCTAAACCACATCATTTGTAGATATGGTATCTCGCATGCACTTATCATTGATAATCAAAGAAAACTCAAAAATAAGGATGTTAAGGAGTTATGTGAAACATTTCATATTACTCAACATTTTTCTTCCATCTATTATCCTTAAGGTAATGGACAAGCAAAAGCCTCTAATAAGAACATCCTGAAAATCCTTAAGAAAATAGTTGATGATTCGGGTAGGGATCGACACATCCAGTTAAACCCAGTACTTTGGGCTTATAGAAAAAGCATCAAAAAACCTACTGGGGCCGCACATTTTTCTTTAGTATATGGAGCCGAAGTAGTTTTACTATTAGAAGTGGAAATTTCATTCTTAAGAGTTTCATTACATGGCATCCTAACCGATGAGGAGTATAGAGTGTCTAGATTGGAAGAGATAGAGTTACTAGAATAATATCAACATCAAGCTTATAATCATCTTCAAGTGGACCAAAAGAGAATTTCTCATAACTATAACATAAATACCAAACCTTGAGCCTTCCAAATAGGTGATCTTGTTCTAAGAGAAAATCCCAGAAACCAATCAGAAAGGGAAAAGAAGGGGGAATTTGAGGCAAATTGTCTAGGACCCTTTGTAATTACATCATCCTATAGGAAGGTAACATACAAATTATCTGATTGTGAAGGAGATGAGCTTCAGGAACCCATCAATAGCATACACTTAAAGAGGTTTATACCTAATCAGATGAAAGAGTATTCATTAAAAGAGTATAAGAAGAGAGAGTATGAGATGGAAAAGCATCATGTTGTATATTTCAAATTGATCCTGAGAAAAATCTAAAAACATTGAAAAAAGAGGGAAAAAAAAAATTGCCTTGGTGAAAACCTAGCAATAGGTGCCTTGGTAGAAAAAAAAGCAAAAAAGAGAAAAAAATTGCAATAAATCCAAGTGGTGAAAACCTATTAAATGGATGCTAATTGCCCTAAGTCAAGCCTAGTTGCATTAAATTTACATTTTCCTATCCTTGTATACACCCCATTGCATTCCATCATTTGTACATAGTCATAATAAAGTCTTTGAGTTGCATTTGTACATAAAAATTTTGTCATGGTGTTTGCAAGTTGCCTTGGTTCATTATCATTGACAAATCCAATTAGGGGCACAATTCATATTCTAGGAGATCATTAGAGAATAGACACAAGCGAGATTTCAAATCCCTTCATCAAAAAATTGAGATTCACAATCTTTGACACTTATCAATTGATCCAAATATTAAATTTATATGAATCCAAACATATGACTCATATCAAGTTCAAAGGCTAAGCAATCAAACACCAAGCTGATACATCACTCATTATGAACAAAGGATCAAATTGGATGGATATTTTTTTCTAAGGAAATGGATCAACAAAAAAACAACAAAGTTAAGTTCAATGATGTTTCTTGATTTTTCTATCATGTCTTTTTAGCCTATCAATGATGTTTTTGAACTAGATATGCAATGATGAAGACATTTGTTTTTTAGGTTTCTGCTTGTAAGGTTGATTCCTAGACATATGCAAGTTCATCTAATGACATGATCATCAAAGAATCATCAAGGAAATTTGTATATCAATAGGGATCATACCTTTGTTTGTTTACACAAATAGATACCTTGGGCATTTAGATTTTTCATATCTTATTGCCAAAATCCCCTTGCAACATTGAATCCGATGAAATTAGTATACATACTCTCATGGTGGGGGAAATCTTACCAGGGAGGGTTGTGTTGATGAGTTATAACTTCAATGATGGCAGTGGTCACATTGAATCTAATGAAATAGGTATTCATACCATCATGGTTTGGAAATGTCACCACTGAGGGTTGTACTAGTTTCCAAATGGTTTACCAAAAAGCTCAATGATGATACTTGCAAAAATAGAAATCCATTAAAAGTGACAATAGTAATAGGTTGCATTTGTATATTGCATTCATGTTAGATTAAATCATGCATACATCTTTCATTATGTGATTTCTCAAGGAAAGGGGGGTCAAACATCCAAGTTAAAGTATCGATAATTCTTCTTTTGATGGAATATGTGGGACTTTATAAAAAATAATACATCTCATTTACATTTCACAAATTGCATTCATTAGGGGCATTTTCATTTTTATTAAGGAACACTTGCATTTTTAGGATCATTTCATTCATTTATCATTATATGATTATATTATATATCCTCATTTAGGTGCATTTCTTTATCATTTAGTTACATTACATACTACCCAAATCATTTAGTTACATTAACATTATCCATAAGAATTACATCATTATAAATCACCATCATTTACATAAAGCATTGCATTATCACCTTGAATCATCACATTCATATTGTGCATCCATAATAGAATCATAAAACATCATTTTCCATATATTTTAGGGCATCCATACATAAATATAAAAAGTACAGTATCTGCATACATACATCCTGCATAAAAAACCACAAAAACATGCATATAGATAGAATCATATAAACTACATTCATCAAAATGTCTCCTTGCATCATCATAAATCATTAAACTTAGAAAAGTCCACATATAATGACATCAAAGAAGAACATCATCAAAAGTAAGGGGTAAGGTCTCTGCAATGTACAAAAATTACAAGTGTCTACATCACAAAGTTACACATCAAGATATATCAATAATACATCATCAAAGGCGATACATATGTCCTCATCAAAAATATGATATAATCAAGAATATCTAAGCATGATTATCTCCTGACTCTTTCGAGCAACCCATCAAAATATGGAAACATGTACTTGCACCTATACCTACACTGGTTGATCATCCTACACCATCATCTATCACTGCATCTGATCCCCTCAGAGGTCTGGGAGATGACCCTAATACACCTCTACTCTCAACCTATCGTGAAGTACCACCTCTGACACTCTCTGTATAAGAATGAGCACTCTAACCTACTGGAAATAACTCATGATATAAATTATGGTAGAAATCCCCCCTCCGGATCTCCTCTCACATATCTCGCATGGTATGGTGAGTCATACCATCTCTATTCTTCCGCTCTAAGCGCTGGGCTATATCCTCTGCTACTCCTCACTGCTGTATAGCATGATCTCTCTGAGTCCTAGTAGCTGCTAACTCTATCTCCATGGTATGAATATTGTGATCTCTCTATGACCTGGTAGAAGCTAACTCAACTTCAAGCCTTTGAATCCATCCCTACAATAATGTGATGTCTGCATGTGATGTAACCAACTCCCCATGTAATCTCTGCATATCTTGACCTAGGATACCTCTCTGAAAATCATGTCCTACACCCTATACTATACTTGACCTAGCTCTGTGAGCTACCTATCCCTACTCTGGACACAACAATCTCCCTACAATGTCCAAAAATCACAAGTATCTACATCACAAAGGTACACATCAAAATATATCAAAATAACATCATCAAAGATGATACATATGTCCTCATTAAAAATATGTTATAATCAAGAAGATCTAAGCATGACTATCTCCTAACTCTGTTGAGTGACCCATCAAAATATGGCCACCTGTACCTACACCTGTACCTACACTGGTCGATGGTCCTACACCATCACCTATCACTACATCTGGTCCCCTCGGAGGTCTGGGAGATGGCCCTAATACACCTCTACTCTCAACTTGTCGTGAACTACCACCTTTGACACTCTGTGTATAAGAATGAGCACTCTGACCTACTGGAAATAACTGATGATATAAAGTATGATAGAACTCCCCCCTCCAGATCTCCTCTTGCATATATCACATGGTCTGGTGAGTCATAACATCTCTAGTCACCTGCTCTATACATTAGGCTATATCCTTTGTTACTCCTAGCTACTATATAACATGATCTCTCTGAGTCCTAGTAGCTGCTAACTCTGTCTCCATGGTATGATTATTGTGATCTCTCTGTGACCTGGTAGAAGCTAATTCAACATCAAGCCTCTAAATCCGTCCCTATAATAATATGATTTCTACCTATGTTGTAACCAACTCCCCATGAAATCTCTGCATATCCTAACCTGGGATACCTCTCTACAAATCCTTCCTTGCACTGTGTACTATACTTGACCTAGCTCTACGAGCTACCTATCCCTGATTTGGAAACAAAAATATCCTCCTCTCTGCAATAGCTCCATCATGATCACTATCATCTCCTCCATGATCACTCTCATCTCCTCCATGATCATTGACATCTCGCTCATGACCACCATCATCTCCTACATGGTCATCCTTGTCACCACCAGCTCCTTGACCAATCATTCTACCACCTCTCCCTCTCACTGCTCTCATTGGGATATAATCCGATCGTGCACACTCCTCCTTGATGTAATCTCTTCATCATCCTCCATATCTCGCTGGTCATCGAGGCTGATCCTCATAGTCATCATCACTCTCCAAGAGAGGCATTGGCTCATCTGGTGAAGATAGTCATGGAAAGGAATGTGCTAAAAACCACTATGTATACTCCTCAGTCACACTCACATCCATAACATCATCCTCATAATCCCAAGAAACTAGAACTAAAGTGTGAAACTCATCTATAGCTCCCTCAAATGATGCACATGGTCCTCAGGGAGGTTTCTCCTTCCCGGTATGTGCATACATAGCTAGTCCTTGGGGAAAACCCTCCATCCGTCCAAACTATTGCCATAATTTGGTAATGATGAATCTCTCAATAATGTAAGGTGTGCAACCAAGTAACCAGATTGATGTGAACATGTATAAAAGCTCTCGGCAATCTTCACGCCGCTCCTCACATCCTAGATAAGGTCTCCAACAACAGACAGTATCTAGATCATCAATCTGTCTCCTCTAGCACTCTAACTTGCCCAGCTTTGGTTGGAAAAACAAACTGATTTAGCCATAGATGAAGGGCTGACCCTCCTATCATTCTCTCTTTACAACTAGTCAGGTCACTGGAAGATGCTCCCACACCCAAATCAGTAACACTATAGCACCTGCTGATAAAGTTGTTGCACACTCATAAACCACCTGATGCAGCTCATGCTATAAATGTGCTAGAATGAATTTACCCCAAGTGAAGCAGCATGGTCTCACAAGAATATCTTCCAATAAGAAACCCCACCCAATGTGAAATCCATGTGCTGTCTGATCTGGCATGAGGAATCCTCCAATCAAGGCTGAGAGAACTGCAGTAAGTGGGGCATACTATCTCTGGATCATCGTATCCCAAGTCACTGTGTAGCCTCTATGACCATCATCAAATAATCGACGTACGATGACACCATCATCATACGGATCAAAGTGTACTAACTCTCCCATAACTAGGATCTGCAAATTTTGGTATATGTCCTGTGGTGTGATAGTCATCTCTCCGGTGGGTAGGTGAAAGGTATTATGGTCACTATGCCACCTCTCTGCAATTGTTGTCAACAGTCTCTGATTCAATCAAATTTGGGGCATACTAAAAAAATATCTTAGCCCACATCATTTGAACATGCGTTGGTCCTCTAGGGATAACCTTGCAATTAATGACAAGGGTTTGGGGTATGCCACCCTCATATTCAACTTATCTAGTTGAACCTGTTATAGTCAAACAATCAACCATCAATTTTAGATCAATTATCTCAAGTCAATCATATCCTACTCTCTACTTGCTCATATGAGATTTTCAAGATCTCGGTGAGCACATCAAAATTTTCACCTCTATAATGTGAGGATGAAAAACATGATATTTTATCCTATTGGGTTGACACCAAGACAACGTTGATCTATTCTTGATTATCCGACACTGATTGACACGATACTTGCGTTCTCACATGCATCCGTTCACTCAGATTTTGACAGCAAACAACAATCACACATTTTAGGCCAAATCATTCTTATCACACAAATTGAGGCATCATTATGCACCTCTAATCTACAAAGGGACACGACAGTCGATGATCGATGAACTTCCAAAAAAAATCAATAACCAAATCAACCACTTGACGAGAGAAATAAAAAAATTGACAACATCTGTTGGAAAGATCAAATCACCAATCAAAAAATCCAACACATCGAAAATCGAAGTCATCAACGAAAAATCAATCAATCCCCACATTGGCAAATCAATTTGAAAAATTGAAAAATTCATCAATTCATCCTCAACAATTGAAAAATCATTAAAAATTGGAATTTTTTTTTGAAAAATCATTAAAAATCGAAAAAACAAAAACAAAAAATATTAAAAATAAAAAATTAAATTTAAAAAAAAATAAAAAATTTCTTATCTCCTCCCGCGCGCCCCTATTTCCCTCCCCCGTGTGCGAGCTTCGCTCACCGCCTGCCCACCATCATTTTTTTTAAAAAAATTTAAATTTCTTTAAAAAAAATAATTAAAGCCCATTTTAAATTTCTAAAACCCATAAAATTTTATCATTATTTTTTCATAAAAATATTAAATTTTGAAATTTTTTATCAATTTTGTCACCAAAATACAATTTATTTTTCAAACCCTAGTTTTTCAATGCGACAAATCATGCAACAAAATAGAGGGTTTTTTTGTGACACATACCGGGGGGTTGTACTCCTACGGTCTCTGATACCGACAGACTCTCTCAAACTGGTGCTCTGCCATGGGAACACCTCGCAATCACTTGGCACCAAGATTTTCCAAAACAACAACTTGCACAATGAGCTCCCACAATGCCTTATGCACCTTTTCGAAGCCATTTTTTTGCAACCAAAGGGTATTTTGGTGGGATTGTTTTCTCCCTGAGCATTTTTTTTCATCATAACACTTTGAGGCATTTCTCAAGTTCAAAGATCATCATTTTTCGGGATTCAAATCGACATGGCTTATTTTCATCAAATTTTTTCAATCATCATAAATCAAATTTTTCCATTCTAATGCTTGCAACATCATCTTGATTTTCATCCCGAGGGGGCATACTGGCACCAGGGTGCATAGTTTTGCAAATCAGGGCACTTTTTGAAATTAGGGACATCGGAAGTCGAAATTCATTTTTTACATCAGGGCATCAAAATGGAATAATTTTCACAATAGAGGTATCACATCATCATGAAAACAACATCAGGATCACATCAACATCATATTGGCATGACATCATCAGATCAGGGAGTCACATCAGAGCATCACCATCAATATCAACATCAGATCAAACATCAGTATCATCATCAGATCAAACATCAGTATCAACATCAGATCAGAGCATCATCATCAGTATCAACATCAAACATCAAACATCAAACATCAAGTATTCTTTGAACCAGTGCACTTCGCACATTGTTTCAAAGAGGGGCATTTAAAGACACCCTAAATTGGTCAACCAAAATCAACATGGTCAACCAAGATCAAAAGGGGTCAAATCAAGTCAACATCATGGATTAAATAACAAAGTCATTAATTAATTAAATCTAAGCGAAAAGGAGATTAATTAAACTATGTAATTGATTAAATCGATTAGTTATATAGTTCAAATTAAATAAATCAAATGCAAACCATTAAAACCCCTTACATGGATAATTTAATTAATTGAGTGATTTCATTAGATCCTAATTACTTTCAACAAAGGGGACAAAGAATCAAAGAGCCAATGAGAAGAAGGGATGAAGAGCACATGGATCACTCCAAGGCTTTGCTATCTTAGCCACTCATTTAAGCTTTGATATCCTCACCACTCCTTTTTTCATCTTGTCCCCCTATTTGAAACCCATCACTCAACCTTGACCTCAACTCTACCTTGACCTTGGTTAATCAAACTCACCTCCCTACCCTTGGGAATTCCTATAAATAGGAGGATTTTCTTAGTGTAAAATTACCGATTCACATTTAGAGTAAGAATTCACATTCAAATTGCATCTTGAATTGGGAATTTAGCATTGAAGCATTCTTGAATAGTCTTGTTATAATGCAAAATCATTCATGTTTACATAGATTTTGAGCATAGAATAGGTCATTTCATCTTAATTTTCATCTTACATCTATATTTTCATCATCATTAGCACAATTTTCATTCTAGGGGTTGTCACTTTAGGATGCTTTGCAGCTGAGAGCATTTGTTTAGTCCTTCTAGATAGAGATCCATGAGACGCTCGTAATTTGCTTTCACTTTCAAAGTTGATTAACCTAGTTAGATCTTTCAAATTTTGATTGAAAAGTATGTTAAACTAATGTTTCATGCAGGTTTATGGACTACAATACATTTTTCCAAGATTTATTTTTTGGCTAATCTAGGCACCATAACTAATTTAGTTGGTTAATGAATGTGTTTTCCATTTTGGAAGATTTTAGAGATAAATGCTCTCTCCTTGTGCTTTGTGCGACCTTTGATGATAAAAAAATCTCACATTATTCATTTTTTAAGATTATTTTTTGATACTAAAGGCTTGCTAGTTTGTGTGTATGCTCTCCTCTTGCACTCCATATGACCTTGAGGGATAAAACCACATAGCATGCAATATTTACCTATTATGAGGCTTTCTTGGGATTTCATCACCTCAAGGCCAACCTCAACCATATTTTTTGGCATGGTATATAAATGAGGGAAAGTGAAATTTGAATCTCAAAGTGTGGCTAGAGCCATTCAAATCTAGGTAGCAATACCCTTAGTACATCAGTACTATCTAGTAATGAGATAAGTAGAGACCCCTAATACTAGGCTCCTATAGATGCCCTCTCTATTCAAAAATACCACCAAGAACCTCGTGTTTATAATCATTTAATATCATTATCCATTATTCCAAGTGGTGCAATGTCTGGGGAGGGAAAGTGCCTACATTGTGTGTCTGTGTAATGAGCTCGATTCTACATTTGACAAAGCTAGTCTTCAAGGGTACGAGGTGTATGTTGGTTTTACAATAAACCATCTCTTATGAGAATGAATTGAACACTTATTATTCATTTCATAAAGTTGATGTCCATAGAGGTGAAGCATTGAGACTGGGATGTCACCCATCTCAATACTACTCCATCTCAAGTGCACTTAGTTACAGAGTTTCCTCCAAGGTTAAGCCCACTTTGCTTACAACCCAATTTTCAAAACCTTGAGAAAGTGTTGTGCCTTATGAATCATTCATTAGGAATCCCCTTAATCTCATCAATTGATAAGTAGGATATATTTTCCACAAGAAGTCAAATTTTTATATTGCTATCAGGATTCAACTGTGTAGTTTTGGAGTCTCTTAGTTCCAACAATTTTTTTCTCTGTAGTAGTTTTATTTTGTTGTTGCAACTTCCCTGGTAGACATGTGCAAAATGTGTAAGCATAGACGAGGCATATGAATTGTTTGATAGAACGACATGAGTGTATAGGATATGAAAAATGTGGAAGCACATACAAGGAACATGAATTGGTTGACAAAATGTCAGAAAGAGCCTTGCTCTCATGATTGAAGGATATTAACAAAATGGATTTTTAGAAAATGCTTTAGAAATAGGTTGTCAAACCTACTCCTCCACCACTAGGGACTGATCAAACTTTTGAGTTTAAGAAGAAAAAGGGGCAGACCCTATGGATCTACCACTAAACAACTAGCCTATCAAAAGTAAGCAAAAGAAATAATTTCCCAAATGTTATAAAACCTTTAGGACATCAATTGACACTGATCTGTGAAGTTTTAGATGGAGTTGAATTGTGTGTATTAGAATGTAAGGGGACTAGAATCCCTAGACATAAAGTATGTGGTAAAATGATTTCTAAAAATAAAGAAAAATGTTGGAATCATCTTGCTCCAAGAGATTTAAGTTGTTCAATTCTCACTAGACATTAATTTGAAGTGTGTATGGTGGGAGGCTAACCACTTTATGAATAATCATTCCATGAGCAAAGAAGGGACATGCATTTTGATCTCCAAAAAATGGACCAACATTTTATCAGATGAGGTTTGTCCCCATGCAACAGAATATTGTGGATCATATTGAAGTATAAAGGGCATGAAGTTTGTATAGCCTCTGTCTATGCACCTAATGATCATAAGGAAATAATTGACCTATGAAATTGGTTTGCATAGATGGAGGATGTACCATGGATTTTAGGTGGATACTTTTGTTGATTAACTGATGAATATCTAATGGAGATAATGAAGACCGAGTGATACCCAGTATAATGATTGTAGAAATGGTTAGATCACTTGTTGTTTTGTCATTAACGTCAAGCAATTGATTAATTGATTTTTATCATTTTACCATATCGTAAGAGGAGAATTTAAATGGGTGACAAATACAGATCAGACTATGATGTTATAGTTGTTTTCTACTATATATTTGATACTATCAAATCAATACTTTTGGTTGATCAAGTTGGGAACTGCATTGAATTAAGTTATGACTGAAAGAGATACTTTACCAAGCTAGACTGAGTTAGTCGGTATAATTTAATGTGATTCAGTTACAATTATTGAAAATTGAGCACCGAGCACCAAAAGAAAATTAGACACCGAGTAGTGAAGAAGTCAGTTACCGAGTTGCAAAGCAAGTTTTACCAAGTACAACATACTAATATTAAATGATGATGAAATCAAATTTAATGTGAAGCGATGATGAGATGGATGAGGAAATGAATTAAATGATGTTTGTTACAAGATCTATGAATGATTAAATTCAATGTGAATATCTAAGGCGGAGATCAAGCGGTTAAACATAAAAGTGAAAGTTCGAAGAAAAGTTACAAGTTCCGAGGTAAAAGTGATTTGGTTTATCGAGTTGAGAAATTTGAAGAAGATGATCGAATGACTAAGCACAAAGGAAGGGAAATAAAATTAAGGAGATTAAGATGCAAAAGTATGTCTATATAAGGAATGTGAATTACACTCAGTGTAAGGCTACTGGCAAATTGAACAGAGAAGGAAAGAAGTTGAAGAACAATATTTACAGAGCATAACAAAGAAAGATAGATTGAAGAATCTACAGTTTGAGAAAGAGATCAATGGAGTATGTGATGCCAGTATTCAATTGAGAAAAAAGGATCTGATCCAAGCATAGTGAGTTGCTAATTTTTACAGATCAAAGTTTAATGTTGCTTATTAATATTTGTAACAGATAACTCTCTTAATTGAGTGGATTTAACCGTCCTATTTGTAAAACCTATACTTAGGTGACAATCCAAAAGAGTGTTTGAAGACCTCTAACAAGGCCACTCCTAACAGGGTGAAGATCTTAACAGATATGAGTTAAATTCCCTAACAGGGTCACATTTAGCAAATGTGTTTGTAATCTTTAACATGATAAGTTCTTAACTGAGTGTACTTCAAAAGGGTACATTTTTATTGTGGGTTATAATTCCCATAAAGGTTTTTCAAAAAATTGGGTTTTCTTGTTAAATCTGGTGTCAATGAGTTATATCATGTGTTAACCAGTTAATCAGATGTTGCTAAGTTTGAATGACTGACTTCTGCTTATGTTATTTGGTGAATTGGTTATTTATTGTATTCAGTACTTACCAAGTGGATCAGTGAGTTCAGTTTTAAGATTTTAAGTTTGATTTGTCTGATTCACCCCCTCTCAATGGAACCAACAATTGGTATCAGAGCCTTGTTACTCTGAAGTGATAAGTTTAAAGGACTTGAGTTAAGATCTAAACATGTATAAGAGGGAAGCACCAAAGCTGAATACGGATCATTTCTTTCCATGGAAAACTAGAATGAGGTTGCATGTGTTAGGAGTAGGAAAATATGCACTTTACTATCTTGAGAATGACTATGTAGCACCGACTACTGCACCTTTGACTATCAGTGAGAAAAGACAGAAACATGAACACACACAAGTCATGATTGAGATTAATTCTACACTTACCAACTAGGAATATGATGAGCTTGATGGTTATACTATTGCAAAACAGATGTGGGATAAGATTTTTTTGACCTGTGGTGGAGATCAGCATGTTCAGAAGGCTAAAGCATAAAGTTTGAGAGGAAAATTTGACCCTATGAGGATGAAGGAGATAACATAATAAAATATAGTACAAGAATTAAAGAGACTATTAATTCTATCAGAGGAGCTAGTGGTATCATAACAGAGGATGATGTTACAAGAAAAATGTTGAGAACTCTGCTACCGTATTATGCTATTTGTGTATCTGCTTTACAAGAGCTGAGATCAATACCCCATATGCATGTTTCACTGGATGCCACTATTGGTAAGTTAACTACATTTGAAATTAATGATTTTAACAATAGTGTGCCTGCTATTTCTAAGATTGAATCTAGATTTAAGTCTACTTTAAATATTGGAAAGGCTAGAGAAGCTGCTGCTAGAGATGGTTATTTTAGCAGTGCTAGTGAGAGATTTTATAGTTGCACTGGAGGAATTGAAGAGCTATTTACTGAATGTGATGAGAATGAAAGAGAATTTGAAGCTTTGTTGGCTATAAGGATACAAAGAGGAAAAGGAAAATACTGAGGTAAGTTTCCCTTGAAATGTTTTAATTGTGATAAAATTGGTCACTTTGCATCTAATTGCCCAGAGAATGATAAGGAGAAAAAGAAAGATAAGGACAAGAGAGAAAAAATATTCATGAGATACAGAGACTACAAAAGCAAAGGTAATAAATCTTGTTATATTTCTAATGAAGGAAAAAGTGGTGATGATTCTATTGAGAGCAACGAGGAAAAATAAGTTGTTTATGTTGCTATAAAAGATTATTTTGATGAAGAAGAACCTAGAGCCCTAATATCACTAGTAAGTAAGAATAAAACATGGATTCTAGATAGTGGTTGTTCACATCACATGACTGGCGAAACACTTAAGTTTATTTCCTTGGAAAATCATGATGGAGGTTATGTTATATTTGGTAATGATGCTCTATATCCTGTGAAAGGAAAAGGGTCTATATATCTATTGAATAACACAAGATGTGATGATATTTATTGGGTTGAAGGATTAAAGTATAATATGTTGAGTGTTGCACAACTAAACAATACATGTCACTAACTAGAATTTCAATATGGAAGAGTGAAAGTATTTGATGAGAAGAGCAATCTAAAGGTAATCTATTTTATCTTTATACTTCTATGAAGAGTTTCCTATTTGCTAAAGTTGAATATGTTTTCTTATGGCACAAAAGGCTTTATCAATGTGTCATGTTAATTTTGACAACTTAATCAAAGTGAGTAAGAAGAATAGAGTAAGAGGACTACCGAGACTTGAAAAACCAGAGAATGCTATGTACAGAGAATGTTAGATGGGTAAGATGACTAAATCTAGTTTTGTAAGAAAGACTTATGTTACACAAGGAATTTTAGATTTAGTTCATATTGATTTATGTGGACCGATGAGAACTCAAAGTTATTATGGAGACATCTATTTTATTTTATTTGTGGATGATTATTCAAGAATGATGTCTATAATGTTCTTAAAAGAAAAATATGATGAATTTAAAATGTTTAAGTGGTATAAGGCCTGAGTTGAAAAATAAACTAGAAGACAGTTGAAATGTCTGAGATCCGACAGAGGAGGTGAGATCACTTCTAATGAGTTTATATTGTTTTGTAATGAGAATGCAATCAAGAGACAGTTGTCAGCACCGAGGACACCACAGAAAAATGAGATTGCTGAGAGAAGAAACAAATCAATTGTTGATTGTGCTAGGACACTAATGATTGAAAAACAAGTTTCACAAAACTTCTGGAGTGAAGCTGTGAGTATTGTTGTTTATACATTGAACCGAGTACAAATAAAGAAAGGTACCAACAGACACCTTATGAAATATAGTATGATCACAAACCTATGTTAGTTACTTTAAAATATTTGGGAGCAAATGCTATATCCTGAAAAATTCTAGAGAAGGCAAGTTTGATTCAAAAGGAGATGAAGGGATATTCTTAGGATATTCTACAAAGAGTAAAGCTTACAAATGTTTGAACAATGTTAATAATAAAATGGTGGAAAGTGCAAGTGAGAATTGATGAATTTGTAGAAAGGAATGAAGAAGACAATAAGAAGGAACCTGATGATTATGAGAAGTTTGTATATGTACAACATGATGCACCTAAAAATTTACTGAAAGAACCTACCGAGGAGGGGCATGAACAAGAAGTTCCACAACCAAATGTTGATATTAATGAACCGAGAACTACCGAGCCTATTTTTGCAAAGTATATGATAAGGAACCATTCCCCAAGAAAGATTATTGGAAATAAGGAAGCTGGGGTGATGACAAGGAGTAAGGCCGGAGACAGTACATGTTTGATATCTTCATTTGAGCCAAAGAAAGTTATGGAAGCACTGGACAATGAAGATTGGATGAAAGCTATGAAGGAAGAGGATGATCAAATTGAGAAGAACAAGACATGGACTTTTGTACCCAGGCCTAAAGAAAATAAAAATGTGATTGGTACTAAATGGATTTTTAGAAACAAACTGAATGAGCATGGAGAGGATATCGGAAATAAAGCTAGATTGGTTTACAAAGGTTATGCACAAGAAGAAGGAATTGACTATGGAGAGAATTTTGCACCTAATTCCAGAATGGAAGGAGTTAGAATACTTCTAGCATATGTTTCTTACAAAGGATTCAAGGTATATCAGATGGATGTTAAGTTTGTATTTCTTAATGGGATACTTGAGGAGGAAGTATACAATGAGCAACTTGAAGTATTCATTGAGAACACAAACAAGAACAAGGTATGTAAGTTACATAAAGCTTTATATGGATTGAAACAAGCACCTCGAGCATGGTATGAGAGACTGCACTCTTATCTAATCAAAATAGGATTTCAAAGAACAAGTGATAAAAGTAATGTTTACTTGAAATGTGATAGTGATAATAAAGTTTTGATTGCTGAAATTTTTGTTGATGATATTATATTTGGAGGCAATGAAACTTTATGTAAAGGATTTTTTGATGAAATGAGAAAAGAGTTTGAGATGTCAATGATCGGAGAGATTAAGTTCTTTCTAGGTCTACATATACAACAAGTTACTAGAGGAATCTATATTACACAAGCCAAGTATATTAAGGAGATTCTTAAAACTTTTGGTATGGAGGATCCCAAACCTGTTGGAACATTGATGGTTACTGGATCTAAATTATCTAAAGAGGATGAAACACAAGAGGTGGATAATACTCTTTACTGATCCATGATTGGTAAATTACAGTATGTTGTTCATAGAAGACTTGATATATCACACGTTATTAGAATTATTGCAAGATTTTATTCTAATCCGAAGGAAACACATATGTCTACAGTAAAAATAATTTTGAGACACCTGAAAGGCACATAAGAGTTTGGTTTACTATACAAGAAAGGAGGTACTTTTGATTTGCAAGTATACACTGATGCATATTGGACTAGAAATGTTGATGAAAAAAAGAAGTACTAGTGGAGGCACATTCTTTCTAGGTGAAAGATTGGTTACATGGCTGAGCAAGAAGAAAATTTGTATTTCACAGTCTACTGTCGAGGCTGAATATGTTGTATTTATTATGAGTTGTGAAAATATAGTATGGATTAAACAATTACTTGAAGGTATGCAAGAAGAGATCATAGATCCAGTTACTATTTTTGTGATAATACAAGTGTTATTAACATACCAAAGAACCTATTTATGCATTCAAAGACCAAGCACATTTCTATCAAGTATCACTACTTGAGAGAGAAAGTTCAAGAGAAAAATGTAAAAATGTTATGTGCATTCCAAGGAACAACTGGCTGATATCTTTACAAATCCACTACCTAAGGATGCTTTTGAGTATCTAAGAGGTAAATCAGGGCTTCTTTACCATATCTTAAGAGGAGAAGTTAAATGGGTGAAAAATTCAGATGAGAAAATGATGAAGTAATGATATTATAGTTGTTTTCTACTATATATTTGATGTTATCAAATTGGTACTTTTGATTAATCAAGTCGGGAACTTCAATGAATTAAGTTATGACTGACAAAGGTACTTTACCAGGCTAGACTAATTCAGTCGATAGAATTTTATGTGAGTCGGTTACAGTTAACAAACAACGAGCATCGAAAGAAAGTTAGACACGGAGCAGTGAAGAAGTTAGTTATCGAGTTGCAAAGAAATTTTTACTGAGTACAATATACTGATATTAAATGATGATGAAATCAAATTTAATGTGAAGCAACAATGAGATGGATGAGGAAATAAATTAAATGAAGTTTGTTACAAGATCTACAAATAGGAAAATTCAATGTGAAGATCTAAGGCAGAGATCAAGCGGTTAAACATAAAAGTGAAAGTTCCAAGAAAAGTTATAAGTTCTGAGGTAAAAGTGATTTGGTTTACCAAGTTGAGAAATTTGAATAAGATGATCGAACAAATGAGCGCAAAGGAAGGGAAATAAAATTAAGGATATTAAGATGTAAAAGTATGTCTATATAAGGAATGTGAAATACACTCAGTGTAAGGCTACTAGAGAATTTAACAGAGAAGGAAATAAGATGAAGAACAACATTTACCGAGAAGAACAAAGAAAGACAGATTGAAGAATCTACAGTCTGAGAAAGAGATTAATGGATCATGTGATGCCAGTATTCAATTGAGCATAAAGGACCTGATCCAAGCATAGTGAGTTGCTAGTTTTTACAAATCAAATTTTATTGTTGCTTATTAATATTTGTAATAGAGAAATCTCTTAACCGAGTGGATTTAACTATCCTATTTGTAAAACCTACACTTAGGTGACATTCCAATAGATTTTTTTAAGACATCTAACAAGGCCACTCCTAACAGGGTGAAGATCTTAACACATCTAAGGTAAATCCCCTAACATGGTCACATTTAGAAAATGTGTTTGTAATATTTAACAGGATAAGTTATTAAGCGAGCGTACTTCATAAGGATACATTTTTATTGTGGGTTACAATTCCCACAGAGGTTTTTCCCAAATTGGGTTTCCTCGTTAAATACGGTGTCAATGAGTTATATCACATGTTAATGATTTAATATGATGTTTCTAAGTTTGAATGATTGGTTGTTGCTTACGTTATTTGGTGAATTGGTTATTTACTGTATTCAGTACTTACCAAGTGGATCAGTGAGTTTATTTTTAAGAGTTTAAGTTTGATTTGTATGGTTCAACCCCCTCCCCCCTCAGTGGGACCAATAACTTCAACATGGTTGGACACCCACATGACATAGATGGAGGTACAAAGTTTGAATGGAAACCTAATGAAATTTATTTTTGGTACAAAATGGTCAAAATTTTGAAACTACTTGACCCCTTTTTGGTGTAACTACCAGAAAGGTGGAAGCAGGATCTATAGCAGACTAGATGGAATTTATTACAACAAATATTTTACTCATGTGCTTAAAGATGATAAGGGTTGCAGTATCAAGGTTGTATTCTACACCCTTTTAGATCACCACCCCATTCAAGCTACTTCTCTCTCAATTTTATCCCTCCCCAGCCCAAAGATAAAAGTGACTCCTTTACACTTAAAATTAGTCTATTGGAAGATGAAAATATAGGGCATGTCTCTTTCATTATCAAATAGTTTATTTCTTGGAACTCTTGTCACAAGAGTGTCATTGATAGGTGGAATCAAAATTTTTAAAGTGGGAGAATTTTGTTTCAAACAATTGGAAATAAACTAGCCAAGGATACTAGGAATAAGGAGATAGGTCTACATGAGAGGCTTGTTGAGGCTAAAACCATTATACAAACTCATCCTAATAAATTAGGGGCTACAGTCAGTCTTAGATGTGTTAAGGATGAGCTAAGGATACCCCAAAATGGAAAATCCAAGGGGAAAGAACCATAGATAGAATTATTTGGTTGAATCATGTGGATAAAGGGTCCAGTCTCTTCTTCCATATCCTTAAAAGTGAGGAATCTAAACACTGTATTGATTACATTTTTGAAGAGGGAATCAACATCACTAATCAGAATAGAATCTTAGAATCCTTCCTACTCTATTATCAAAGATAATTATCCTGATCTAAAGACATAGGGTAGAGTAAGGAGGATTCCAGGAAAATTATTAGCAACATTTGTTGGCAAGTTGGTGTGTTGGTGTTGTCATTGATGTCAACATATCTGTTTGGCCAGTGGTCTAGTATGCTCAAAGGTTTGGTTACTATAGATAAGTGGTTGTGCGTGTCAAGGGATGTTGAAGGGAGTTTTTAATTGGTCTATGTCAAGTAACAGAGTTGTGCATGATGTTTAAGACAAGTTATGAGGACATGTGGGGTGACTGGTAAGATACTCTTTTCCAGTGTTGACTGGGTTGCAGAGATTGGTCGACGTGCACTTCTACATTGATATTTTTGTCTATGAACCTAGGGGGATATTTGAGACATACTTATGTTTCCTCAGTTCAAAAGGTTTGTGGTCCAGAGATCTGCAAGGCATTTTTTAGATGTTATAGATGAAGGTGACAATGTTCTTGAGGTTTGGTATGTGAGACGTTGTTGAATTTGAAGATTCGGGTGGCTTCAAATGTTTGTGTGTACTTCATGATGTCTATGGATGTTCTTGGGTTGTGCGCCTTCTGAGTTGGTGGTTCACATCAATCATGGTGATCAGATTGTAGGACTTTTCAGTTGGTGGCTATATTTTCTTTTGTTCTTGGCCAACTTGATTTGTAAATTATTTTTTGAAGATTGAGGCACGATTTATGGATGTGTTATGAGCTCGAGGGTGTTGATAAGGATCATTTCTATTCTTTGGTGGTCAAACATGGATTTGAATTTTGATTATTGGTGCATGGATTTGCAATTTGAATTTGGGTTTTTTTCAACCTTGGTTGTTGTTCAAGGTTGATGAATTATATAAGGATCCAGAGCAAAAACTGTAAGTACGGATGCTTGATAGAGTGTAGAGAAAAAGTGAAAGATCTATTGGTGATTAGAATGTTCATCTGAAGGAGTCAGAGAAGGGTTGATTATAGATTTGTGTTGTACTTCATTGGAACTGAAATAGGCATAAGGTAGATGCTACTATATAGTTCAAAAATATCAGATTGTTGTCTACGGTCATTGTAGTGGTCTTGTAAGGTTGTAAGTTTTCCTTTGGGTTGTAGCTTGAGCCATTTTTTATTATTGAGCTCTAGGAAGTGTGCTTGAATTCATGTGAATTCCTCTTATATCATAATTTTTACTTCTAATAGGGTATTGACTTATTGTGGTTTAAAGCCCCACCATGGTTTTTCCCATTTGGGTTTCCATGATAAAAATGTTTGTGTTATGTATTGTGGATGTGTTTATGGTTCATGCATGCAAGATTAAATCATTAAGAGCATAAATACATATTTTAAGTTTCTCAAGTTTAGGAACAACTGATTCACCCCCCCCCCTCCCCTCTTAGTTGTTTTTTGTCATAGTTCCTACAATTGGTATTATAACTTGGTCCCTTGAAGAAATCCTAACATCTTAAGGGTGATCCGAAGATGACAACTTATAAGAAGGTGTAAGATAATTATGTGGATCTTACCAAAATGTAAAGGGATTGAAATAAGATATGTTTATTAAAAATAAATAGTGTATTAAGAAAGGATGGTTTGATTGATTATTGATTATCTTGAAATGTAATGTTTGAAATAGGAAATGTGTTGATGTGTAAATTGTTCTTTGAGTTACCTAGATTGTATTGAATTCCTTAACTTTAATTGAATTGAATTGTATTGATTGTATATTCTAATTAAGGAGAAGATAAGATGCTCCTTTTTATCCTCAAATGCACAAATGGGAGATCCAAGTTGATCAACCCAAGAAAAGGGCCAATGCACAAATGAATCAACTATTTGGAAGGGAAAATAGCGAAAGAGATACCTTAAATTCTGTTAATTATAAGTATAGATATGATATATGACAATAATTGAAGAAATAGGAGAAATGCACTAACCTTGAAATATTACAGATCAAAGAATGCTATTTTCTGAGGCGTATAGACTATTTTTGGAAAAACTGACGGTTGATCCCAAACCGAAACGCAAAGACGAACAAAACCCAGAAATATTTTTCCGTTCTGCTGTTGTCTTATGAAAAAGATTGACCTTGACCCACAAATGTCAACCTTGACCCAATAATGTTGACCCTGACCTGTATAGGTCTGATAGAAAATTTTTTCGCGCCGTCCGAAAGAAAGCCAAAAAGGGTATAAATTCACCTTAAATAGACAAAGTAAATGCATAAATTCACCTTTCTTGAAAAAGTCCTTGTGGCGGATTCGAATCCTTGAATCCACAAGTATGCCTCAAAATGTGGAATGTAGAAAGGTAGAATGTCTTCAATCTCTTGTTTGTAGATCTCCAACACCAAGTCTTGAATAGGTTCTTAAATTTGGAATAGGCTTGGAAGAAGGTGGATGGAGAGATCACCAAAAAGGGCACTATGTAGCTTCAATTTTTGAATGGCCTCCAATGGATCTCCTTCATGAAAATGGATACTTGAATGGATGAATGCTTGCTTGAAATATTGCTTGATTTCTTGCTTGATGATGTTTCTCAATTGCTCAAGAATGCCTAGGCTTCAATAGAGGACTTAGTATCACTCAGAGAAAATGAGAGAGAAAGCTTCCCTTTTATATGAAATTAGGGCACAATCTTCTAAGGAGGCTTACATAGGAGGATTAAATTCCCCTTAAAGCCTTTACCCCTAGGAGAGGACCTATATTAAATATAATTTAGGAATCAATGCTTTGGAACCCGAAACAGCCGACTCGAAAGTGGGAAATACTTTTTGTAAAGGCCAACCTCCAAAAACTGTGAGACCCTAGGATCTGAACCCTGGGTCAAGGTTGAGGTAGACCTTGACCTAGGTTAGGGTTGAGGTCAACATAGACCTAAAAGGTCAACCTTGACCCTGAAGCCCAGAATCACCAGTCTGTAATTTAGAATACAAAAATTAGGCTAAACAGGAGTGGAAAGAGGGACAAAATAGGGGGGAAGCCATGTCAAGATTAGGAACCCATTCAAGGCACTTGTCATGACCCCAAACCACTTACTCAGAAGGTTAAACATGTCTACAATGGAAGTGCTTCCATTTTCTTACTATACATTTAGCCCCCACTTTAGCAAGAGTATGAGCTCAACACAAATTCTTGGTAAATGAGAATATATAGAAAAGATAATCTTATTGGACCCAAAAGGGATAAAGAAACCCTCAAGCCCCCAAGGGACTTAAGTCTTTATCAACCCTAAGATCATGATAAGAGAGACATTACTCAGTTAAGGAGAGAGAGAGAAAGGTGTGATTATCTCGCCCAATGAGAACTTATGTCTCATTGTGAACGACACAAAAGGCGTAACTGGAAAGATGGAATTAAACTGCCTAGTAAATGTGACTACTCACTAGTCAACCCATTAGGGAGATCCATTCTTAAAGGGATCAAATTATTGTAAATTGAAAACTGACGGGATCAAGAGATCCATGTAAATTTAAACTGGAGGGATCAAGAGATCCTAAAAAGTAAAAATGACCATGCTTTAAGGATTAGTTTCTTTTAATCCATAAAGGGAAAATTTTTAAATCTTGAAAACTATTTTGAACATGCGTGTGTGCAAAAAGTGAGTAGAGTGTATGCCCCATGTTAAATTCATTACTAACACTTTAACAGGAGCAATGGTTTTAACAGAAACATCAACAACTCTACGGATTACGTTTCCACTGCGAGATGCCCCCAAAGGAAGACAAATCAAAGGAAATAAAACATAAACATACATAAGAACACAAGAGGGATCTACCTAATGTGGGGTCAGTATGATCATAAGATAACATGTACATAGA